>BQNB010129868.1:0-19040 GCA_026074375.1 Tanacetum coccineum | reverse complement strand
AACATTTAGTTTTAAGAAAAATGCGAAATTAGGGTTTTGGGTGTACGATTTTGGATCAAAATGGAAAATGAGCATGAATTAAGTTATGAAAATTTAACAAGAGTATATTTAGGATCATATGAACATTATGAGAGTGCAAGAGCAGAAGTAGAATATCTAGAACCTCGGTTTGAGCTTCAAGGAGCAAAAATGGTGGAAATGGGTCGTTTTAGGTAGTATTTCCACTCGTACGCCTTGTATCTTGTTCCCGGGGCTTCAAATCTTCAAAGATTTTCTTGCTTGATCTTCTTAGATGATCCTATGATCATAAGGAGCAGAGAAAGGTTGCTCACTTAGGTTATAGAAAGAAGAAGTGGGGGATGAAGATGAATGAAAGGTTTTGTGTTCTATTTATAGGCGAATGGTATCTTGGTGACTAAGGGAGCCTTGAAATCTGATCTAGGACACTTGTACATGCTAGAGGATGAGGTGTTGAAGCTATGTGATGAGTATGATAAGCTAGAAATCAACTAGAAGGTGTTGGAACACCATGTGATGCCGCGGCTAAGTAAAGGAGAAAAAGAGACCATGTGAAGTTTTCTTAATCAAAAATATTGAAGATATTTGTTGTAGAAGGTGTGTAAGCTACTTAGGAAGGTGAGGTGATTGTCATGGAGGTGCTTGTTTGCAAAAAGAAAGCTTAAAATGGGTCAAAATGAAAGAAACTAGGTTTCCGGTTCATTAGGGCTTTATTAGGGTTTTCAAGCTTGTAATTCGTGTACATTTGATCAATAATGATGGATTAATGTTTTTAAGGATTGTATTAAGGTTTAATAACAAGAATTGATAGGTAGTTCGGGTTTAAAATAGGCGAAAACGAGTAAACGGGTCCAAAGTTCCAATTAGGGCACAATTAGGGTTTCTTGGATTCAATTTGCATAGTTGAAGTAAAATGATGAAATGATGATTGTATATGATTTAGAATGTTGTAAATTAAGTTATTACAACTTATTTGATTATTGGTTTAGGTTTATAATGGATAAAAACGAAGATACGGGTCATGGTTTAGTATTTTGCTCGGGTTAGGGTTTCTGACTTTTGAATTAGGATTTTGAGTGTAAAAATGTGTATGAAATCTTATGAATAGAATAATTAGGGTTTACACATTGTATATTGAGTGTAGTAGCTTGTACAAAAGTGGTGGTGAAGAAATTAGAATTAAAACGGAGGTAAAATGGCTATTTTGGATGTCATGCTTAATGACTTGTACATTGTGCTTTGAAAACTTATACTTGACTTAGAGGGAGTTTATATTTCAAATGAGATGTTATATTACTTGTACATATGCTTTAATAGTTTGTACATCCACTTTAGATATTATTCCTTTATGGAATTAGGGTTTAGAGGTATACGATAACGGTTTAAAGCCCGTTTTGATATAACGTTGCGAATGGTACATTATAGGAATAATGTACTTTGTAATAAGGATATGATGATATTGAATGGACATGTTATGATGTTTTATTAACATATATGAAGACTGGATTGCCATAGGTAGGTTGCGTGAGCTTGTCTACTTTAGTTATGCAAGTTACATGACATACTGAGATATTGACAATGCAAGTAATGTAATAAAGCGAAAAATTTCCCCGTAGAATTGTGATCATAGTAAAATAGGTTGATGAAAATTATTGGGTTGTTATATGAATACATCGCCCTATCCGACTGTTGTGCTCAAATCTTATGGATGAGATCACAACTTACCGACTACGGCATTGGATTCAACAAAATTCCAAGTTACTGTTATAATAAAAGCGCTATCGCCTTATGCTGCAACAATTCAACACTCCTGATCGAAGCATATTAATATAAGATTCCATTTCATCAAAGAGAAAGTTGAGAACGGAGTAGTAGAGCTTTACTTTGTCAACACGGAGTATCAGCTAGCGGACATCTTCACAAAGGCCCTGTGCAGAGAAAGGATTAATTTTCTGATCGACAAGCTGGGAATGCGAAGCTTTACGCCTGAGACCCTGAAACAGTTGGCAGATGAAGCTGAAGAATAGTGGTGGCACCTATTCTGATATCCTGTATCATATGTATATATCTTAAAAACCAGAAAAACCAAAAAGATTTTTCATTTTTATAAAAACTTTTATAAAAACAAAATAGAAAATTAAAAAATCAGAAAAATATAAAAAGAGGTTTCACTGGCATGTCTTTTGCAAACGATAATATTTACGTCCCTAGAAATGTCTTTCAATAAAGACACGTGGTCATAAATAAAGTTCGTGCAAAAGTTCAAATGTTTTTCAAAACATGCCAAATGGCTTACTATTATTTCAGATAGTAACCCGCTTTTCATCCTGAGGAAGACATGTCGTCAAAAAGACAGTTGTTCCTAACAACGGGAATTTATTCTCGGGCATGGTCTACTTAATGACCATGCAAAGGCTTGTGATTACTTTGCATCACAACCCGTGCTTCCTATGTTTCCATAAGTGTACGTGTCAGTGCGCTTATGTGTTAAAATAAGAGAAATCTTATTTTTATTAATATAAAGTTGTCTTCACAATGAATCAGTGTTTTCAGTAATCACAAAAAGATTTTAAAAGACAATTCGACCACTCAAACAATGACAACAACTCTTTAAATAGAAAACGGGTCATTAGAGTTATGAAAACTTTAACAAGAGTAATTTAGGATCCATATGAAAATTATAAGAGTGTTAGATTAGAAGTAGAATCATTAGAACCTGGGGTTTGAGCTTCAAGGAGCCAAAAATGGTGGAAATGGTCGTTTGGGTAGTATTTCCCTCGTACGCCTTGTATCTTGTTCCCGGGGCTTCAAATCTTCAAAGCTTTGCTTGAATGATCTTCTTAGATGATCCTAGGATCATATGGAGCAGAGAATGTTTGCTCAATTGGGTTATAGAAAGAAGAAGTGGGGGATGAAGATGAATGAAAGGTTTTGTGTTCTATTTATAGGCGAATGGTATCTTGGTGACTAAGGGAGCCTTGCAATCTGATCTAGGACACTTGGACATGCTAGAGGATGAGGTGTTGAAGCTATGTGATGAGTATGATAAGCTAGAAATCAACTAGAAGGTGTTGGAACACCATGTGATGCCGCGGCTAAGTAAAGGAGAAAAAGAGACCATGTGAAGTTTTATTAATCAAAAATATTGAAGATATTTGTTGTAGAAGGTGTGTAAGCTGCTTAGAAAGGTGAGGTGCTTGTCATGGAGGTGCTTGTTTGCAAAAAGAAAGCTTAAAATGGGTCAAAATGAAAGAAACTAGGTTTTGGGTTCATTAGGGCTTATTTAGGGTTTTCAAGCTTGTAATTCATGTACATTTGATCAATAATGATGGATTAATGTTTTTAAGGATTGTATTAAGGATTAATAACAAGAATTGATAGGTGGTTCGGGTTTAAAATGGGCGAAAATGAGTAAACGGGTCCAAAGTTCCAATTAGGGCCAATTTGGGCTTCTCCTTGGATTTCATTTGCATATAGTGAAGTAAAATGATGAAATGATGATTGAATATGATTGATAATGTTGTAAACTAAGTTATTACAACTTATTTGAGTATTGGTTTAGGTTTACAATGGATAAAAAACAAAGAAACTAGTCATAGATGTAGTATTTAGCTCTGGTTAGGGTTTTTTGACTTTTATATAAGGTTTTACGAGTAAAAAATGTGTATTAAGTTTATGATAGAATAATTCTAGGGTTTACACATTGTATATTGGTCGTAGTATATGTTTATACATAGTGATGGTGAAGAAGTTAGAATGAATTGGAGGTAAAACGGCTATTTTAGATGGGGGGGGGGGGTGTTTTTTTTTTTTTTTTTTTCCCCCCCACATGGTGTGGGGGGGGGGGGGGATCATGCTTAATTGACTTGTACATTGTGCTTTTAAGGACTTTACTTTGACTTAGAGGGAGTTGTATTTTTCAAATGAGATGTATATTATTGTACATAGGCTTTAGTAAGCTTTAGAGATTCCACTTTTGATATTAAACCTTTATGGTATTAGGTTTTGAGGTTACGATACGTTAAAGCCCATTTTGATATAACGTTGTGAATAATACATTATAGGAATAATGTACTTTGTAATAAGGATATGATGATATTGACTAGACATATTGTGATGTTTGCTTGACATATATAAAGACAGAATGGCCATAGATAGGTTGCGTGAGCTCGTCTACTTTAGTTATGTAAGTTACATGACATATTGAGATATTGAAAATGCAAGTAATGTAATAAAGCGAAAAATTTCCCCGTACAATTGTGATAATAGTAAAATAGGTTTTGCATTTGATGAAAATTCTTGGGTTGTTATAGGTACGAGCTCTAATACTTCAAGGTGTTCGAACTCATTGAGCTCTTCTTGCATTGCTTCGATCCAGCAGGATTGAGTCAAAGCATCTTTATACGTCTTGGGTTCAACAGCAGTGAGGAAAGCATCGTAGTAACAGAAAAGAGCTTGCTCATGTAACTGCAGCCTTGTGGAAACTGGTCTATCGAGTTCACCAATTATATTTTCAAGTGGGTGATCCTTAGTCCATTTGCTATTGTGTTCAGAAATTTAGTGATCCAGATGAACCATTGTATGAATAGAATCCGATGATGAAGATTGATCAGAAGGGATTTCTGGAATTGGGAGACCAAAGTACGGATCATTACCCATATGTGCAACTTCAATATCATGATTGTCTTCTTCAACATCATTAGGAATGACGGGAGGTTGAGTTTCAGGTGTTGTTTGAGAGTTACTTGGTGATGGTGCATCTTGGTCAACTGTTGTTGAAGAAGGTGATCCGGTTGATACATCGGTAACTGGAGTAACAACTTCATCACTTTGAGCAATGACTTCAGGGGCTAGAAGATCAACACTTGGTGGAAGAGTGAGTAATTCATCAAACATCGGTTGCAATAATATATCCTAATCAGTTCTTGAGGGTGGTACAAATGGTGTTGAAGGAGGAGGGTTTGGTACGAGTCCTAAACTGATTGTTACAGGAGTCATTTCATGAAGTGCGGGTCTTGAACTGCTATGTTCATAAGCCATCACTGTTAGCTCATTAAAATCTACATGAATTGTTTCAATGATTCATCTGGTACGTCAGTTGTAAATTCAAAATGCTTTCTTTATGGGTTCATAGCCAATGAAAATACCAATATCAGCTTTCGGTTGTAAATTATCCAAGTTCTCGCTATCATTTGTTGGATAACAAAGTGCACCAAATACGTGGAAAAATGATAAGTCAGGAATTTTGTCCTGTAAAAGCTCATATGGTGTTTTGCCATGACGAAGACGCATGATGGAACGATTTTAGGTGTAACATGTGGCAGCAACTGCTTCTGCCCATAAGAATAACAGAGCTTTTGCATAAATCAACATTGTGCGGGCAGCTTCAATTAGTGTACGATTACGTCTTTCAATGACACCATTTTGCTGTGGAGAGTGAGCAAAAGATGTTTCATGATAGATGCCAATCTTCTCATAATATTCACACAAAGTTTGATTTACAAATTCAGTTCCATTATATGTTTTGATTCTTCGGACAGTAACTTGAAGCCGCACTTAGATCATTTTGAGAAACGTGATTATGAAATCTGGAGCTTCATCTTTTGACCTTAAGAACCTAACCCATGTGAATCGAGAGTAATCATCGACAATAAATATGATGTACTTCTTTCCATTAACACTTGCGACACGCATTGGTTCACAAAGATCCATGTGCAAAAGATAGAGTTTTTCTTGGTTGGTGTCTTCAGATTTAGGTTTGTGGGGTTTCTTCTTGCTTTTACCCATTGCACAAGCAGAACACAAATGGTCCTTTTCAAATTTAAGCTTTTAAGCTTAGGGAGAGCACGAACAAGACCGTGTCTAGCTAAATGGTTAATTACACCAAATTTCAGATAAGACAGACGTCGGTGCCATAGCCAGGACTTAGTCTTTGAGGACTTTGACAAGAGACATATGGGAGAGGACGCCATCATATCTCTAAGAGACATAGTATACAGATTGTTGCCTCGAGAGCCAGTCAATAGATCAATACCTTCTAAATTACGAATGAAGCAGGTGTGTTGGCGAAAAGCAACTTCAAGGTTCGAATGACAAAATTGCCCAACGAAGAATAAGTTGTGTCTAAGTCCTTCTACGTAGTAAACCCTTGATATCGTAACATTCCCAATCTGATAATTGCCATAACCCAATATCTTTGCAACGTGATCATTTCAGAATTTTACAATACCCAAAAACTTATTAACGAAATTGGTGAGCTGAGAGCGATCTCTGGTCATATACTTGGAGCAGCCGGAGTCCAAATACCAGAGAACAATTTGGACGACCTACATTCATCAAGAGAGGAAGATGGAACATCAAAAACTTTAGATCCCCAAGATTGACTAGGTTACTTTTTGTTAGAAGATACAGATTTAGGAATCTTAGATTTGCTAATAGGAACATTATTTTTATATTTCCTAGGTTTCCTTGAGTAAACCAATGTTACAACAAGCTTAGGTGTTTCATTTTCTAGAGCAGGTGGTTTCCTATGGGGTGTATTCAGTAGTTGTGGTAATCCTAGTTAAAGGGCACGCATTTTCTACTATAGTGAAGTGCTTCCGTCCAGTAGAGTTTCCAGATGTATCTAATTATTTTTAAAACACCCTTTCCATTTAGTTTCAACTTTTCTCTTTGAACTTTTGTTAACAGATTTAGATTTTTTTTATGAGCATTACATTATGATATTAAAGCAAGAAACACCCAAATCATGATTTTTCAGAAAGCTTGCAACATATACACTTACACATTTAGTTTTTTTAAAATTCGCATTAAGCTTGGAATGCTGCACATGAGCAGTTCCTTTAGGTTGAACAACACAATCTTTAATTTTTAAACTAGATTTAACTTTTCTAGGGTGGGATTCTACTTTATTCTTTTGAATACTACTTGGTGTTTACCGAATCTTATCTTTCTTTGTATTGTCTGAAGGCTGTGATCCGCTAGCATAGTAGATGATTGGATTCTGTGAGACAACATAGGTTTGTTAGAAACTAGGTTTGATGTAGAGGTTGTTTTTGTGATTGTGTTTCCTGAGGATGTGACGGGCTCAGTGAATCTAACTCTTTTGTCCTTGTTCTTTGGGGTCACAGCCACTATTTTTCCATCAGTATTGTTGACACTAGGGCAGGTTTTACTGATGTTTGTAAGCAACTCCTGAACTAGTTTAGCATACCTACAGGCAGATTCTAAGGATTGATCTAGTGGATATTTTGATTTAATGTTCAACTAGGATCCCTAAGAACAGTAGCTTCTTCCTGAGTATGCTTAATTATAGGCCAGAGTGAGTTTTTGTTTATTCAACAATTTAGGGGTTATTGGTTCCACATCAATCTTAAGCATTTCTGGATCACTAGGGTGTTTTGTAACGTCATTATCAACTAGAGCTTTTCCTTTAAGTTTCCTTAAATCATCCTTGAGAGCTGTAATTACCAAAACTTTTTCCTAAAGACTAGCATTTAAATCAGAAATTTCCACAGACTTTAGATTGACTTGATTAATTAAATCATCACATTGTTCTTTTGATCAAATACGTGCTGGTTTAATCGAGTCATAAAGTTGCTTATAGGTCTGTTTCAAATGCTCATTCTCAGCAATAAGCTTTGTCACCCTATGATCCAATTCAATATTTATAGTTTCAATCTCTTCTAAGTCCTTTTTAATCTTATCCTCATTCTGTTTTCCACTTAGAGATTTAATTCTCTCTTTCAACTTCTTTATGATTGTGTCTTTCTCTTGGGACTGAGCTTTCAATTCATTTAATTCAAACAATTGATCAAAACTTAGAGCACTTTGATTTGAAACAGAATTATCCCTTTGAAAAATTTCTTGATTAAGTTGAGAATCAACTTCTAAAGAGATGCAATGTTTTTCAAGAGTGGTGAAACTTTTAAATAGTTTATCATAAATCTCTTTTTCAATGAAATCCGTTTGAAGCTCAGTCTCAAGTTTGAGACACTTTTCACATTCATGCACATTTACAGAAGCAATATCAGCAAAAGTATTCATAATTACATTCACAATATCTTTGTTAATGACTTGTTCCAAGAGTCGTTTGTTTTTGTTCAAAACTTGATTCATTTTAACGTCAAATGTTTTTTTACTCTAAATGATGTTGTTCCACAGCCTATTCTATTTGATGAAAGACATTTTAGACTTCAGAAAGTTCATCAACCAAATATTGATTGAATATGTTAAATAAGTCCTTCAGAGCCTTTACAAATGGAATTATTTCATCCCTAAAACAAGCTTTTGTATAATCAAACCCCCATGAACCCTCAGTGATAGCTGTGGGTGTGGTTCTTTCTTTGACTACCAAATCAAATACCAGCAAGATGGTGTTTAAGTTTCTCTTCAAACTGTATTACCCATTGCTGATTAGGAAGTTCTTTTGGAAACCTCTAAACATTGGTGGGTTACTTGAAATAGTGGGTTTTTGTAGATTCACAGAATTCTGATACAAAGGCCTTGTTCGACAGTATAATTCAGTTTGTGGAACAAATCATTTTTCAAAATCTTAAGAAAGTTGATTAAGAACAACATAATCGACTGGTGTAGTATTAACTTTCTTTTCTAACATTATAGGATCCTTTTGTTTTAAAAGCATTTTTGAACAACTCTCTTCAGCAAGCATTAAGGTCTCTTCGGAGTCAGGAATCACAATGGGATTACTTTTTCTTAATATCCCAACATAAAGCATTCGGTTTCCAACTGCTAAGTTTCTTCAGATAGAAAAGGCTTTGGAAATCCTTAGAGCTTATTTAGTGGTATGATCATAAAAAAACTGAGGTTTCGTCAACATGTGAACAGTTTATGCGGATTGATCTCTTTTAAAAACAATATTATCAAGCTGTTTAATCCTCTTTTCTAAAGCAACTCTCTATCTATGTTCCTAGATTCTTCTTTCTTAAAATCATCTTTGAGAAGAGAAACTGTTTGTATTAAAAAAAAATCTTTTAAATGTTCAGAAAGAGTTTGTTTAAGACGATCAATCTCTACAGACTGTGCACATGAATCTGAAACGTTATCATTACTTCTTAAATCAACATTTTGTCCTTCAGTCAACACTTTAACTTGTTCCTTATATATTTCAAGCTCAGTAGTTAACGTATTATTGACACTTTTATTTTCTAGATTTATCTTGGTACAATTAGCAACTTGGGTTCTTAGTTGTTCAATCACAGATAATATCAGTGCATCTTGTTGTGTAGAAGAGTTAGAATTCTAAATGGCTGGCTGTTGTGATTCAATCAGATACTGAGAATAAGGAATGATATTGCTATCATTGGTTATTTCAGTCTCTGAATGGTTCACAACATTTGACTGTTCAGCAAACTACATTGCCTGCATAACTTGATTAATCATATTATTATTCACATTATCATGATTGTGTACCTCAAAAAGAGCATCTGATCCATAATGAGATAAATTCGCCATGAGAGCAACTTTAGCAGAATTGAGTTCATCACAGTCAGAGTCATATGCATCCAGATCATCAGCTTGATAAGCAGCATTGTGATGTGACTGATGTCTTTAGTGGCTTGCGCTTCTGGAATTCCCAGGATCTGCCAAAAAATGCAAGGTTCCTCCTCATGTAGAATTGTCCACTGCATGGGGCTTGAACAACAACACTTTATCTTTAAACCATGAATCAACCTGTTTCCTTCTTGGTTTAGTGCATTGTTTGGACATGTGTCCTTCCCCTTTGCAGTTGTAATACGTAACAATATTTTGTTTCCTCGAGTTACTCCCACTTGCTCCTAGAGTGAAAGTTCTTGTAGTACCCACAACATAAGAAATTTGCCTCCCCTATATTGGTTATACGGTTACTCTTCCATCATTAATAGTGGCTTGTTGCCTTGGGTTTGATGAATTCCTCAGCTGTTTATTGATAGTAGGATAGCGAGAAGTGACTACAGCAGACAAGAATGACAATACATGATTGATGACATTAAATGGATCATCACCGTGCTTGAAAACTGGTATAGTTAGACCGGAGTCTAATTGGGAAAATTCAGATTGTTGGTTGACTGTGGGAGAGTATTCTATTTGAGGAATGGATGATGATGGAGAGAAAACGTTGTGGTGAACTGAGGTTTGATAATTGTTGGGGGGATAAGTGATTGAATGAGGTGTTGGTGATTGATTGATTGAGTATTGTTGAGATTCAAAAGGTGATCCATACTGTGAAGATTGATAAGGTGAGACAAATTGTTGATGTTGAGAGTTCTGGTAAGAGTGCTGATGAGATTGATAAGGAGACTGTGTCATTTGGTGAGATGCAACTAAAGCAAGAGGATCAGAGTTGCGTTCATGCATCAATCGAACTTCATTTGCATGTCGTTCATGTTGTTCCAAGTGAGCATGAATCTGATCAACATTAGTAGTATGCAAATCTTTGACCAACTTAACATCAGTAACGAATTTGCTCCATTCAGCAGGAAGAGTATTCAAAAACTTGGTATTGACTTGAAATTGCTCCAGTGGCATCTTGTAAATATTCATATCATTGAGTAGCAGAGTGAATCTCAAGTAGTACTCGTGTAATGACTCTCCTTTCTTGTATGTAAACTTATCAAATTCATCGTACAGCTTACATTCTCGTTCTTGCTTCGTTAACGACGTTCCTTGCATGAGCAGTTTGATTTTCTCCCAAATATCCTTGGCTACACGATGTTGACTAACAAGAGCATAAATTTCAGTTGGAAGGCCTTGTAGAATGATGTTTATTGCTTTGATGTCACAATCAGCTTGAATGGTTTCTGCGGGAGTTAATTTAGTATATTCCTTTGGTCTGGTTACACCATCCACTGTAATTGTTGGCCAAACAAGTGGACCTTTTTCAACAGAAGCAAGAATCATTCTACCATGAGGTCTATTCATCATATAAAGTTCCATTATGCTTTTCCACGAGTCATACAAGTGTTTTTCAAGCATCGGTGGTTTGTTGTCACCACCCGAGAGAAGTGACTTATCAGCAAGGGTCGTCATTGATAAAGTGGTATCAAAAAGATTACTGATCGATCGAGCGGTGATAGAAAGTAATTGTGTTTGAGGGTATTGACTTTTGTGTTTTAATTCATGAAATTACACGGGATTTTACAATTCTTGACAAAACCGGGAAAACAAGTGAGTGTTTCACGGGATTTTACAAGTCAAAGAAATAAACCGTATAATGTAGATTAAGCAATTTGAGTTTTAAGTTTATGTTGCAAATTCGGTTGATTAAGCCAATTGCGAATTCGGGTTCTACTGAAAACTGCAAATTCGTGTCCTTAAGAAAGCTGCAAATTCGTGTCCTTAAGAAAGCTGCAAATTCGTGTCCTTAAGAAAAACTGCAAATTCGTGTCCTTAAGAAAAACTGCAAATTCGTGTCCTTAAGAAAAACTGCAAATTCGTGTCCTTAAGAAAACTGTAGGTCCAAAGTCTTGGATCTGATTAGCCTTTTGTAAGCCAATAGCTAACTTGAATAAATCCAAATTAACTATATGAGAGATTATGACTATGAATACTATGTGCTAATGCGGAATCTTAACACAAGTACTAAGAAGAACAATTGTAAACTAACTTCGTATATTGCTATTGATTTCTATTAGAATACTATTTCAATCTCATTGTAAACATTTTGCTGTAGGGTTCCTTCTTATTACTAACAAGGAAACCTAATGGGCTTTTACAACCGACTAAACTTCGTGAAATGATAATAACAATCCTTTCTTTAAGATATTCCTAGATTATCTCTAAGATAACTATTACTATTATGTTACATAAATAGACTCAACTAAAACAGACTTAACTAAATACGACCAGTACTAACTATAGTACTGCTACTCTACCAGTACTAACCTTAGTACTGCCAGACTTAACTAAGTACTGCCAGTATTAATCTTAATACTGCCAGAACTAACTAATACTACCAGACTTAACTGTTATACTACCAGTATTAAGTCTTTTACAATCTATTTCCCAACAATCCTCCCCTAACTTGATCTTCACTTGTGAACTTCAAGTTTCTTTAAATGTCTTCAATTTGAGCTTCCTGGGGATGTTGTAAATAAAACTCTTTGAATTATTCTTGATCTGCAATTCTTCAAATCATCTCTTTTTGATCTTTGCAACAACTATTCTTCAAAGCTTTTTAGCAACCCTTCATATCAGCAATCAATCTTATTCGTGTTTAGAACTGATTCTCATATTACCAGGTGTGTTAACTCCTGTGAGAGGTGAATCATTGAAACTTTAAATGGAT
This sequence comes from Tanacetum coccineum, assembly GCA_026074375.1. Classification (NCBI taxonomy): domain Eukaryota; kingdom Viridiplantae; phylum Streptophyta; class Magnoliopsida; order Asterales; family Asteraceae; genus Tanacetum; species Tanacetum coccineum. The sequence goes on along the minus strand of BQNB010129868.1, from coordinate 6,736 downwards.
TTGATGTCTCTTTACCAGTTAGCCATTACTCTGGAGTAGTCAAGTCCTTTGGCCACCAGAAAGGTGCATGTCCATGGTCGACTAAAAAAACATTTAACTTTTCTCAGTACATGAACATTGGTGAGTTGGAATACCATTTGGTTTTTGGCAAACCTTTACAGCATAACCGGATTTGATATTCCTTTACCTGTAGCCATTTGCTCAAGGGCTAGTCAATCCTTTGGAACCTAGACAACGGTAAATTCCATGGTGGATTTTGGTGGATTGATGCCACGTAAACTCTTCTTGTTACATTAAACTTGGTGTGAGATGATTGTACCATTCCTCTTTTTGGTAAGTGTCATCCACTCTTATATGGTATTTTGCATATTTGTACTTTACCATGAGCCATAACTCATGACTAGTTATGGTTTTTCTACAGCCTTTTACCATAAACCATAAAACTTGTGGGCTAGCCAACTCTTTACTAATCAGATATGGTGAGTTGATAACCATACAATTTTTGGCAAATTATCAGCCATCAATGGATTTGAGAAGTCTTTACCAAGAGCCGTTTGCTTTGGACTAGCCAGTCCTTATGTCTGTTAGACATGGTGGACTGATAACCTTTTGTTGTTGTTTGTGCTAGAACTCCACCAAGTGTTTATTCTTTCTCATCTCATCCTAGATTTCTAACTCATCAACCTTCACTACTTCCTAATGCCAGCTTGCTTTTCCATCATTTTCAACATTTTGTAGCAATCCTCATCTGGTTTTCCTCCTTGAAGTTTCTTATCTAACATAGCATTGTACACCTCAGCAGATAAAGGATATTTTCTTTCACTAGCAGTATTATCCATCTGACTTCCAAGTTTCAAATAGTGTACTCTGCAAGTATCCATAAACATCTCCAATTATGATCCTTTGTTGACATATTATCTCCAATTAAATAGATCTGTAATAAGGGGTGCCTCAAACATATCTTTAAAATATTCCCAATAGTACCTTCTCAAGCTCATCTCTAGTCCCATTCATACCATATCTTATTCATACAATTCCTATATAATTCAGTAAGATTTCATCACTGTTATGTCCTTCAGCATAGCTCCAAAATTTATGTACACTATATCAGTTTCATCTTCCCTAAAAATTTAGTACACACTTTGCTTTCCTTGCTTGATGATCTTATAAGTAGCTATACTTGGTGATTTCATAGCTACAGGAACAGGATTAATAGGGATTTTAGTACCTGAAGTAGAATCATCTTGTTTACTAGCTTCATCTGAATCTTCAGAATCATCCTTATCAGTCTTGTCAGAATGTAATCCTTTCCTAGCTATCTGTTTCCTCCTCTTTCCAGTCTTCTTGTAGACTATCCATTTTATTTGCTTCATCACTCTTTAGTCTTTTAGAATCTTTTGTTTGAGTTACTTCACATAATCTTTTCTGACTAAATTTTGTAGCTTCAAAGTTTATAGGTGCAAAAGATTCAACCTGCTTCACCAGCTTATCAAATTCTTCTTTTACTTCTTCAAAACTTAAATTCTTCAGCTGAGACAGCTTCCATGTCCCCTGATTCTTCAAGTAATTCATCATATATGTTCTCAGCTGTGATTGGGTCATGGGCTTATTTCTTTTAGCTCTTGCTCTTTCCTCTGCAAAGTGTTTCTTCCTTTGATTTACTAGTTCAACCATCTTCTTTGCAAAGTCTTCTCCTTGTAAGCCACTTCCTAGCACACTCTTTGACAACTCTGCATTAGCTTCAATCTTTGCTCTAATAAGATCCCAATCTTCATCCGTGTAATGCTGAGCTTCAAATTGAATTGAAGCTTTCTTTTCTTTTGTTGTCAATTTTAATTCTTCTTCTTCTGCAATTCTTTGTGCTAAGAGAGAATCCAAGTGTACTTGTTTAGCCTCTTCTTCTTTCTCCAAAGTATCCAATCTGATAGCTTCAGCGAGACTAGCTTCCTCCTGTAGAATTTGTTCCTTAGTCTTCTTAGGAGCTTCTTCAATGATCATAGGAGCTTTTCCTTCTCTTTGGCCTTTATCAGGGGAAGGAATGGACTTTTTAATACTGTCAGTACTAACTTGTCCACTAACAGTACTAACTTGTCCACTAACAGTACTAACTTTAATACTGCCAGTATTAACTCCTTCAGTATTAACTTCTTCTTGAAAATCCAAGCTAGTGACAACCTTCTTTCCCTTAGTCTCTTTCCTTCTCTTATACCTCCTTCCCTTATCTATTGACTTTGGCTTTTGAGAAGCAACCCTGGAGAGAGTTTTAGCTGCTTCTAATGTAGTAGGGCTTATGTCTTCAACTTGTTCCTCCCCTGAAGCATTGACAGTAGTCTTAGAAGGAGTAACCAGCCCTTGTACCAAAGAAACTAGAGGATCATCTTTGAATTTTCTCCCCTGAGCCTCGAGGTTCGTCCTCTTCAGGTCTGATAAGACACATTTCTTCTTTTCAAACACTTCAGGTTCTTCACTTTTTTTACAACTTCACAATAACACTCCCATTGTCAGCTTTGGTTTGCTTGAGATCCTTTCCAGAATATCAATTTTTGTCATTATATAGGAACTTAAACTTTTAATTAAAAGGGGGGGCAAAAAAAAAAAATCATCCACAGTCATTGTCCCTTTTCTCCTTTCTGGGCATGCTCTTGTGGGGGAGAGAAGTGTTGGTGTGCAGGAGATGGTTCCTCAAATGTGTCCTCCAAAGGTTCATGGTCAGTTTCAGGGATAGGTGTAGGTGTACTTGTAGGGATAGGAGATAGGAGTAGTTATAGGTGGTGGAGATTGTTCTGGTGGTAAAGATGTAGATGGTACTGGAATTGTGGATGATGATGGTTGAGATTAAGCCATGCCAGGATGTTCTTGACCTGCATTTGGATTAGTAGTAGCAACAAACAGCATAGCAGGCAACAAAGGTCTTGGTGCCCCTCTAAAACCCCTTTTCATATTCCTAAAAATCTTTTTGGTCAGAGTCACAGCTAGATAAGGGTGTTTGTTTTCCATTTGAATATCCAAAATCAGTTGCAGAAAATGAGGATACATCAAAAACTTTGTTTTGCTTTTCAAGTTTGCCACCATGCCATCAAAAATTAGTTTTGAAAAATTATAAACTCTGCCAGTGGAAAGACAAATTCAAAGCTTTAGAAAGTAGCATTTGCTACCAAATTGATCCCATCCAACACTTTAGAGCTTATACAATAGCAAAAGATGGTGGACTTAAAAACCTTCTTTTTTTAAAAAACATTGGGGTGTGAAAAAGCTTTTCCAAAAGGTGAAAGATCCGTCAGTAGGATACCCCATATGCCCCATCCCCTCAAAAATCTCATTATTTGGCAACATTGTAATCCCTGAAGCATCTGCTAATTGAAGCTTATCTCTAATAGATGCCTCAGTGATTGTATACTCAGTGGTATCAATAGTTGCATGTAATTCTAGAGTTCCATCAACAAGAGTTTTGGCAGTAGCAGTCTGCCAAAACTGTTTGACTAGGGAATCATAGATAGTAGGATTAGTAGTTAAAGCATACCTGAGGTTGGAACCTCGTAGAAAATCCACTATCTCTGCAAACCCTGCACTTTCATCAGGCTTGCGCAAAAATCCCACTTGATTGTGTTTGTCACAATATTTTAATTGGGCCATGATTCGAAAGTATCAATAAAAGGTATGGATGTGTATTTGGGTTTTTTACGTTAAATTTGCGGTGAGTTGTAGATGCTGGTAACAGACAATTGATGATATTCGTTATAAACAAAAGAAGAGTTTTTACTTTGCGGAGAGGAGTAGAAATTAAAAAGATAAGTAATGAAAGAGAAATCAAACGTTATCTATTTATTTAGCGTCTCTGTTAACGACAATAGCGCTGCAAACATCTGTTAACTTAGTAACATTTAAACAGTGTGTTTAAATAGAGTAAAGGTCAATTTTCCCGCAACCTGCATTACACTATAACTACCAAGTATTAAAATTTACACTACCAGACTTAACTTTGGTCAACCAGAATTAATTATGTTACAACCTGAATTAACTCTTTTTCAACCAGAATTAAGTATTTATTGAAGACTTACAAAACAAAGACCTTATCACACCTGCTTTACATCAGTAAATCCATGCTATTCCTGCAAGAATTAATCTAAAACAAAGAAAAACATGCTGCAGAAGTTTGTATAGACATAATTAACTTAAATTAACTACCCGAATTATTACTACATAACTACCAGAATTAATACTACTTAACTACCAGTTTTTAGTTAACCTTACTATCAGACTTATACAAACTATATAATTTAGCCTCCCCTTAAATGTAGCTATGTGTTTATCATTCCAATACTAACCACTAAGTAATTAAACTGTGGTCCATCAAAAGGTTTAGTCAATAGGTCAGCTACATTTAAGTCTGTGTGAATTTTCTCCACACTAATGAGCTTCTTCTCATAATAATCTCTTATAAAATGATGGCGTATGTCGATGTGCTTTGTCTTGGAATGATACACTGGGTTCTTCACAATGCAGATTGTGCTTTCATTATTAATGTGGATTTTGGTGTTCATGAAATTGAAACCATAGTCCAGTAGTTGATTTTGAACCACAATACTTGCTCCACAGCAAATTTTACAGTCAGCTAAATATTCAGCTTCAGTTGTAGAACGTTGCCACTATGGTTTGTTCTTGCTTGCCATGAGATAAGTCTTTGTCCAAGAAATGAAACCACGTTGTGGATTTACTTGTCAGGTTGGACCACCATAAATCATGTTAAGAGAATGCTCCCAGGTCAATAGGTGATTATCTAGGATACCGTTAATCCAAAATGTGGTTGCCCTTAAAGGTACTTAAAGATTCTTTCAAAGCGTTTGATGATGTGAAGTCATTGAGAAGTGACTTGAAAATGAGAGATACAAACACTATTCTGCATTCATTTATATTAGGCCTAGAAGGCAGTTAAATAATAAGAGAACCTATCATAGATCTGTATAAGTGCACATCTAACATCAAAGTTCCTCATCTTTAGTCATGCTCTTTGGTCTCATTGGGTTATTGTAGTTTTCAACATTTACAGATCCAAATTTCTTGAGTTCTCAGTACATTACTTGTCCTAAGATATGATGTTCCCTGGCATTGTTCTGTTTGAGTTGAACCCTAGAAAAAATGTGAGTTATTCATAAAAATCATCTGGAAATTGCTTTTCATCAAGGTTTCAAACTCATCACACCAAGACTTTTGGTAGATTCCAAGTTGACTTTTCATCAACATAACTTGAACCAGCATGATATCTTTCTTGTCCCTTTTATAAATAAAGTCTTGTTCAATCGTACCTCCTTTTGTATCTATGCTTCTCTAGGAATGTTGAATAGTGTTGCATACCAAAGCTCTAGTGAGATGATGCAGTCCATACAAAGCTTTGACTACTTTATAAACCTTCTTAGGGTGATCAGGATCAACAAAGCCAGGAGGTTGTGAGACATAAACCTCTTCATCTATAGTGCCATACAGAAAGGCACTTTTTACATCCATTTGGTATACTATGAACCCCATAAATGAGGCAAAGGCTAAAATACCTGATAGTTCTATTCTTGGCCACAGGAGTAAAAATTTATCATAGTCAATTTTTTTTTTAACCTTCTTCCTGCGTGTACCCTTGGGCCACCAATCTTGCCTTATTTCTCACAACCACTCCTCTTTCATCTCTTTTATTTCTGTAGACCCATTTTGTACCAATGACCTTCATTCCGTGAGGTAGATCTACAAGAACCCATACTTGTTGCAGCTTGAACTGTAACAACTCTTCTTGCATGGCTTGAACCCAACTGTCATCTTGTAGAGCTTCAGCAATCTTTTTAGGTTCCTCCTGAGATAGAAAATAGGCAAACAAACAATGTTGTTGATCTTTGTGATTGTTTCTTTGTTGCTTTTGAATAAAGCTGAAAAGTGCATGAGCTCTTGATTTTTGTTGCACTTTGCTTTTAGATTGCACAGCTGACTTAGGATCACCAAGGATTTGACTTTTTGGGTGAATATTATGAATCCTAAATGTAGGAGTAGGACTGACTTCAATTTCTGTTGGTAGGATGTTGAAGTCAGTTATCAAGCCCTCTTCATCATAAGATGCCTCATCAAAAATTCCTGTCTCAGACTTGTGAAAGATTTCAAGCTCTGGCATAGGTGAATCATCAGGATCAAAACTACCAGTATTAACTGGCTCACTACCAGTATTAACTGAAGGAGTACTGGTAGAGGTGTTTTCAGATACTTTTCCTACATGCTTTAGAGCAATTTCTTCCAACTCTCTTCTAAAAGCTAGAATCGTAGGATTATCTTCTGAAATGTCTGTAGAAGAAGCCTTCTTCTCTTATTGAGGTTCTGTCAATATCTCCTCTTTCTTTGAATTTGTGGAAGATTTCCTTGATTCGGCTTTTTCTTCAGTATTCTTTACAGTTGAAGGCACAACAATAAGCTCTACATCCTCATCTCTTTCCTCAGAAGCATTAGAATATGGAGTTTGTGAAGTACCTGCACTGTTAGTTACTTCCGAAGCACCTGCATGTGGGTTAGCTTGATTTTCCAAAGATACAGGAATATAGTTCATAGAATCAGTAAGATAATCAATATCAAACATCCATCTATACCCTACTCCTTTGACATTGGGTTTATCTTCAAGAAAATTGACATGCATATTTACTTCTACTCTTTTGGTTACTAAATTATAAACTCTATAGGCTTTGCTATTTAGAGAGTAACCAACTAAGAA
>BQNB010129867.1:4845-19040 GCA_026074375.1 Tanacetum coccineum | reverse complement strand
TGGTTTAGAAATGGTATGAGTTTGAGTTAGTTTAAGCCTTTCCAAAATGTGTTCGTGTTTTCTAGGTAAGGATAGCTGAGGCTAAGTAAAAGAGGGTCAAAAAGCAGAAATAAACAGTAAAACCCGTGATTAGGTTGGCCGACCCTCTTATTGATAAGGTGGCCCCCATCTGATACTTTTCAAAAGACCCAAAATTTGAAATTTTGCTAAAAATTTTGTGATAAAGGTTGTATTTGGTGAACACTTTTGCAGCAAGTCCTATGTGAGCATATATGTGTATGAAATAAATATATCATATATGCATGTAACTAATAAAAATATATGAGACAAGGATGCATAAAGAGCATACTAATAATGCATAATGAATAGATGTCCTAAGCAAGCTAAGCAATTTCAAATTCTTCTGACTAAGTCGGATTGTCATCACACAAGTAATTAAACATAAACATAAGTTCACACAAAGTCCTAAACAAATTATTCTACCAAGCTAATCATCATTCAACATCTTCATTTCTTTTTCTTTCCGAAGACTCCTCGCAATGCTTTGCCGAATGACTTGAATCCACCTCTCACTTCCTCATGTATTTGTTGCGTTTGATTTAGCAAAGTGGTTTGACGTTCAAAGAGGAGACGGTCAGTTTGTTCAGAAGATGTGGGGATGTTGTAGGTTTGATGAGCAAGAGGCGAGAGAGAATTAAGATAAGAGTTAGGAGATGGAGTGCTAGCTCGAGAAGTCCCTTCATTGTTATCATCATCTTCTTGATGAGATGATGAACTAAAATGATGAGTAGATGAAGAAGAGATGGAATGACGGGCCTTTTGGATGCCACGGTCACTTCGAGGTCTACGAGTTTGTTTAAGAGCTAGATGACGCATGACCCGGTCAACGACATTATAAATGTCGTTGTCAAGATAAGGGTAGTGTTTCATGGCATATCGAAAGAGACGTGTCAAGAACATACCATAAGGAAGGTGGGCTTTTGGAGTGGCCTTAGCACTTTTGATTTGTTTGACAAAGAAATAGGCTAGATTGTATTGTTGCTCGGCTAGAATACAATATAATATATGTGAAAGACAAGCTAGGAGGTGGTTCCGGTGGCCTCCAAGACTGAACACATTCTTACGAATGAGTTCCTCCTAACACTTCAAGTCTTCTCTAACTTCCTTAGTAAGGACTTGATTAGGCATGAGAGTGACAGATTTGTTTTTGATGGTATGATTTGAATCAATACGTTCAAATCTAAGAAATTGATGAATTTCATTGGGAGTAGGAAGATCAGTATGATACGGTCCTTCAGTCTCTTGGAAATATGCAAGAGAGGAAAGATCCTATTCATTTGTGAAAACGGCTTGACCATTGTAAGGAATTTTGAGAATTTGGCCAAACTGTGTAAGAGAAAGAGTGATGAATTCGTTTTGAATCATGAAAGAGATGAGGATGTGACCGAAGTCTTCTCTTTGAAGAGTGACTTGACTGTAAAGTCTAGAACGAAACGATGGACAATTGGTTCATTGATTTCGTAGAGACAATTGAGACGAACATTGGAAAAACAACGATCAATGTGATGAGATGTGTAGTAAAGTCGATCAACTATTCTACCCTCATGAATACATCGATCTTCGATAGGTTTGTAAAAGTTTGAAATAGTGGGAGAAATGTCAGGTGTTTCGGAAACTTTAGGAATGTATGATTTAGTGAGAGGGATATCGCAAATAATTGCTCGAGGCATGTTTATCACCTAAACAAAACAACAACAAAAGGAAAATTACTACAAAAAAATATAAAATAACAGAAAATGAAGTTTTAAAAACAACATATGTGGAATAAAGATTACTTCGACTCTAAAAGTAAAAAACCTAAGAAGTAATCCAAACGTTCCTTAATTCAATTTGACTCAACTTAGAGTGTCGAAGAATATATATTGAATTATATATTTCGACACCTAGTGTAAACTCGTCAAGTGTTTCGATGCTTAATATGTAGAGTAGGAATTATTTTGATTTTAGACTAAAATTCTAGGAAATAATCCAAATGTCTTTTTATTAACGAAAGACTTGACCAAGAGCGTCGAAAGATATACATCAAGTAGTATATTTCGACAACTAATATGAGTTCATTACATGTAACCTAACAAAAATGAAATCATGTTTATTTTGACTCAAGACTATAATTTAAGACGATAAACCAAACGCCCTCTTATTTTAGAAGTTTTATTAAAATTATTAAAATATATATGAATTATATATCTTGATGACTAATACACGTTTATCATGTGTTTATATACGTGATAAAATGGAGTGATGGTCATTTTGACTCTAGACTACGATCCTAGAAAATAATACAAACGGCCCTTTATTTTGGTAAAACTTGACCAATGATGTTGAAAAGTATATATTGAGTCATGTATGTTTTGATAATCAATACATGATCATTTTAATGTGTTTTTTGGCATGAATCAACAATGTACAATTTTTAGTTTTGAAATTTTCTAGTTAATTTTTTTTTGAAATTGTATATATATTTTTATAAAAATTTTGACCCAATTTTTTTTTAATGATTCAATCTTATTGAAAATTTTGAATTCCTATTAGCCTATTACTACGTGAATCATAATAGTTATGAATTGCCAAGACTTAATCATAAGAATATAAACGACACAAAAAATATAAAGAATACCCACTTTTGATTAAGAACAAAATTAGATGAAATCGAAAGAGAAAAGTATTGAAAATCTTACAATAGATGTTGTTAATCACGTTGTTGGTGTTTGCCCCCTTGAGAATTTTGACTGATTAGGAGTTTGGGGGTTTGAATTTTAGTGGTTTGGTGTGTGTATTTTCGTCACAGTGGCAGCGGGAAGAGGGAAAGAACGAAAATGGGATGTTTGGCTATGAGTTTTGCTGCAGAAGTGGGTGTTTGGTGAATTTAAGTGGCCGCCCCCCTTAGAGATAAGGGGGCCGCCCTCCATTACACGGCCGGTCCCCTTAGCTCTAAGGGGCCGCCTATCTGACGACCAAGATTTTCTTGGTTTTTCGATTTTAACTCGTTCTATCAATATACAATTATTAAAATACGACGAAAGCTACTAGTAATATTATTTGAGATAATCTAGTTCTCGAAAGATACGTCGAAGATTTATAAGAAGATGTACTCGACATATTTAATTAACTTTTCGTTTAATTAAATGGACTTAAAATAATTTCGGATGAATTGAAATATTTAAGTTGTCGAGATTTTTAGACCGAGAAAAGGTTTAGAGAGGATTGACGGAATTTGGTTGACATTTTAATTGATCTTTTGTCAATAAAAAGAAATACTTTGATTATTTTGGATGAGATAACCAAGTTGTCAAGCCGAGAAAAGTTTTAACGGAGATTACGTGACGTTTTCAATTAACCTTTCGTTAATAATTGAATATATTAATTACTTCGGATAAAATAATTAATTGTCATGATTTAGAATGTTTTTGTAACGAACGAGATGATGAGTACGAGATGATAACAAAAGAGAAAAATGGAATCAAGGCTCGATAAACCAGTTCCTGTAGACATCGTTCTTTGTAGACGTGTGGTTGAAGTAGATGTCGTAGTCCACGGGAGTTTGTTTCATCCATAGAGCTTTGATGTCATGCCTTTTCGGCGCTTGTAAATAATGGAAAACTAATCCTAATTCTAAACTCATTTTTCTTCTTCTATGTGAGTTCACTACTTGTGAACATAAAAGATTTCTATTTTATAGAGGTACGTAGAGAATCATAATTCAACTACGTGAGGGCAAAGTTCACTATGAACAATTTCTTGCTTTCTAGATAACCAATCAAATGATATTTCTAGTTACTATGCTATTTTTTCAAGCTTAATTTATATTCTATTAACTATAACCTTTTTGTTTAGCAAATATTAATTAAAGCATGATAACACATAATCATTTACACTTTGCACATAATCTATATTCTATGTAATTGGAAAGAAGACATACCTTTGCCTATGATATATTTTCTTTAATATATTTTAGTGAAAATGCTTTGATTGAAGGCGATTCTATTTGGTTACTTCATCATGAAGTTGAGAATGAATGATCTTCAATCTACTCGTCGGGTTCCAAAATATGTTCACAAACATATCTACCTAGATAATGTGGCAATTCAACCATTTGGTCCCCAATGTCTCATGGGTCCGAAATTGTTAGTGCCGAACATATTTTGCATAGGTTGCATTTGACTCGGATACATATAGGGTGGACACATTCCTCATGAAGTGAAGCATGGTTGTTGTGAAAAATTCCACGTTGAATGATTGGTGTTAGGGTAATTTTGTCTACCTTGATCTCTCCTCGGTTGTGATGTTTTAGACCGAGGGTGAGAATTATTAGTTCTTTTTGGAGGAGGAGTTTTTGATCTCATTTCGGGTGTAGTAAATCCGACTCCGGGTTTTAAAGAAGGTTTATAAAAAGATTTTACTTCATCATCGCTTGCAATGGGAATTTCGGTATTGTTTATAAGTAAAAATTTATGTCTTGGGCTTGAATTTGATTCTACTAATTTTTCTTTAATAGACTTAGGTTCAAGCACTTGTGACTTTACAAAATTTACTTCTTTAGTCTCACTTGTTGATCATTCGGTAAAATTAAATCTTAGACCAGATTTGTCTCCGGATGTTTGAAGACTTAATATTTTCTTAAGTGAGTGACTACTATTATTAAATTGATTGAGCTTAAAGATATCTTCCTTAAGCTTTTCATTTTCAAATTTAAGGTCTTGACATATTTTACATTCTTCATTAGCTTCCTTACCTTTTTCTAATTTATATAGTTTATTTTTTAGTTCGAATACTTCATTTTCTAGTCGATATTTAATTTGTTTTAGTGATTTATTTTTAGCCATGACTTTTAGACCTACTTTTCATAATCGATTTTATTTACTATCTAAGTCCTTTTCATCTAACGACGATAAGTCTTCACTAAAAAATTCGGTTTCGAAAAGTACCTCATTAGATGCTTTAGCCATAAGACATTTTTCGTCCTTAGTCTTTTCTTTTTTATCTTCATCGCTATCACTCCATGTTCCTCCAACAAAGGCTCTTTGATTATAGTTTCTTGATAGTTTTGGGCATTCTCCGATGAGATGATTTGGATCTCCACATTTAAAGCATTTTCTTTCGCTTTTGCCATTCTTGTCATCTTTATTTCTTTGGGATGACTTTCTTTCATTGTGTGGTTGTCTTACAAATCTTCCTCGTCTTTTGAAAAATTTCTTAAAGTCTTTCACGGCCATGGTGTATTCTTCGTCTTCATTATCGGAGGTCGAACTATCTTCATCACTAGATTCCTTTTTAGCCTTCAAGGCAAGAGATCTATTTAGTTCTCTTTTGCCTTTGACCATCTCAGAATCTTTCTTTATTAATACTTCATAAACTTTCAAGTTTCCAATAAGTTCGTCGAGTGATAGTGATATCAAATCTTTCGATTCTTCAATAGCCGTAACCTTTGCGCGCCATTTAGGATGAAGTGCCCTAAGAAATTTCCTAACATAATTTTTGCTAGAAAAACCTTTATCAAGTGCTTTTAGACTAGTAATAATAGTGTTAAATCTAGCAAATCCATTATCTATCGATTCATCTTCCGGGATCGTAAATTGTTCATATTGTTGAACAAGAAGATCTATTTTATTATCTTTAACTTGACTATTACCTTGGTGAGTGATTAATAAAGTATCCCAAATTTCTTTTGCGGTTTTGCACATAAATATTATTTCGTATTCTTTATGTGGCAAAGCATTATAAATTACCATTTTAGCTTCATTGTTTTTAGCAAGTTTCTTTTTAAGATCATCGCTTTGTTTGTTAAATGGTACAATTACATCTTTTTTAGTTTCAGGATTATTTTGAACGGGAGGAAAATCACCAAAGGTAATAACATGCCAAAGATCTAGATCTTTTGATTTCACATAAGTTTCGAATCTATTTTTCCAATAGATAAATCCATCACATTCAAATAGTGGTGGTCTTTGCATAGATTGCCCTTCTAAATATTTTTTTGATTCAATAGATCGGTTCAAGTTTTAAATATTTTAAAAATCTTGTTTGACGTGGCTTCTGATACCAATTGTGGAAAACTAGAAGGGGTGGTTGACTAGTTTACGGCTTTTTAATTTAATATACCGTTTGTTTATAAAAACTTAGATTCGACTTTATGTGATCTCAATATGTGCACAATATGAACAATACAACTAAGTAAATAAATGATAACAAGGTATAGAATAAGTATGTAAGATAAGAGATAAGAGTTAGAAAGATCAAACCATAACACAATGATTTATAGTGGTTCGGTAACGAAGCACCTCTTCGCACTACTCCACTCCCCGAGCATCAAACTCGAGAGTTCTCTTTACTATGTCAACAAACTCCCTTTAGGCGAAGAAAACCATACACAAGTAGCTTACACCAATTTCTAACACAAAGCCGAATGTCGAGTTCTAATCTTAGCTAGAACCAATCTATCACACCCTTTGTATTTTGAGGACTAAAGTACTAACCGCACTGTCAACTCTTCACTTCACCTAGATTCTAACACGATCACTCCGATCTAACTATACTTTCTATGATCACCGCGATCTAACTATTACACACAACTACACAATGTACATAAATGATTTAGAAAATATAGTACAATCATAAATACGTTACGATAACACAAACTAAGCTATAATACTTTGTAACTTGATGGTATGAAGTATTCTTCTCTTGTACTCGAGGATCTAAGCTTAAATCACTTGGAAACAAATGCTTAAGATTAAATGATCAAATGATTGTAGGTGATGTATAAACTGATTTTAGACAAAAGAGAATGAGTGCAAAAGGTGAGAAAATTAGTGGGGAACAGTCTAATATTTATAGGCAAAGCTGGGAGCCTTTTGTTCGGCCCCTTATCAACACAAACCAAGAACAAATAATCCCAAGCCGTGTAATAAGGGCTGGATAAATCTCCTTTACAAACCTATTCATGATCCAAAGAACAAATATGCCGGCTGGTACTTCACAACCAAAGAATACTAATTCAACATTTCAATGTCTGTTATTAACGTCAACAAACTACACCATATGAAGGATGCGGATGAAAGTACTTCTTGGAATTCATGGAGTCTGGAATGTGGTAGATCCGGGCTTATCCGATGCCAAGAAGAATAATATTGTGAAAGGTTTATTGTTTCAATCGATTCCAAAAGATTTGGATTTGCAAATCGGTAATCTAAAAATCAGGAAGGAGATGTGGGAAGCAATAAAAACTCTAAACCTAAGGGATGATCGTGTGAAGGAAGCAAGACTTCAAACCCTAGTTACTGAGTTTGAGAATCTAAAGATGTCAGATAACAAAACCATAGATGGATATGCCGCAAAGCTATTGAGTATTGCTTTTAAATCAACCAAGAAGGTTTGTACATATCATGGCAGCCCTAGAACAGGTTTTAAACCTTAAAGAGACGAGGTTTGAGGATGTGGCTGGACGATTGAAAGCGTATGAAGAAAGAGTCAAAGAAGAAGATAAATCAAACGATGCTCAAGAGAAATTGCTTTATGCTAGGATTGATAATTCCAATATAAAGAATGACTCAACCGGAGGAAGAGGGCGTGGTTCGCACTCTCAAGGTCGTGGTCGAGGTCGTGGTCAAGTATGTGGTCGGGGAAACAATCAAAATCAAAGCCAACGTGACTCCTGGAAAAACCGTGAAGATAATAAGTAAAACGGGAAACAACAGGAGCAACGTGACCTCTCACATATAAAGTGTTACCATTGCGATAAGTTTAGACACTTTGTTTCAAGATGCCCATATTGAAAATAAGATTATGAAGCAAACCTGAATGAGACGCAAGAGGGAGCTGTGAATCATGAGGAAGGTACGTTCTTTATGATGAATCATGTTCAAGAGACGATTTTCATAAATGAAAAAAAGCACACTCCACCAAATACCGAGTCCAATGCCGAGGAAGATGATGTATGGTACTTCGACAACGATGCTAGTAAGCACATGACAGGTAATTACTCTTACTTTTCTGAATTGAATGAAAATATAACAGGTCTTGTTAGGTTTGGAGATAGTACGTGCGTTAACATAAAAGGAAAGGGATCAATTTTGTTCCAAGGGAAAAATAGTGAACAAAAGTTGTTGAAGCATATTTATTACATTCCCACGCTTCAAAGTAATGTGATAAGTCTCGGACAAGCTATAATATCCGGTTGTGATATTCGTATACGAGGCGATTCCACAAAGGACTTCACTCGTTCGATCCTCACTGATTCACATCGTTCAGGTCCACGACTAAAACTTCACAATCGTTCGATCCTCAATGAATATCACTCAGTTCGGAGAAACATCCTCAAACAGACTTCACTTCGTTCGATCCACAAAGACTTTACTCGTTTCAGATCCACAAAGGACTTCACTCGTTCGATCCACAAAGGACTTCACTCGTTCGATTAACACTGCATATCACTCGTTCGATCCATCTGTTTTAATTTTTGTTCAATTTATACAGTTTTGATCATTCCATATGGTTTATACTCGATCGACTTCTTAAATTTGTGCAAGATCGATTTTCAAATTTAACACTAATCTAGCATTTTCATTTAGCCTTGATATAACAATCTTATACACAAACATATAATATTTATGCACATATTTATTACATTCCCACGCTTCAAAGTAATGTGATAAGTCTCGGACAAGCTATAATATCCGGTTGTGATATTCGTATACGAGGCGATTTCTTAACCATGCGTGATAGTTGTGGAAGTTTGCTAAATAAAGTCTCGTGAAGTGCAAACCGTCTTTATAAGACCCAACTAAAAGTTAGAAAACCCTATTGTTTGCAAGCTAACATTGATGAAGAGTCGTGGTTGTGGCTCGTACGACTTGGGCATATCAGCTTTGGTGCAGTGAATTTGATGCACAAGTTAGCTAAACGGGTACTGGTAATTAAGCATCAAGATCAAGTTTGCGAGTCTTGCATGGTTGGAAAACAAATGAAAAAATCATTCTCGAAGAAGGCAACATATAAAGCTTCACAAATACTTGAGATGGTTCATGAGGATCTATGCGGACCGATAAATCCACCCACTTAAGCAGGTAACTCTTATATCTTAGTTCTTGTCGACTATTGTTCTAGGTACATGTGGTCTTTTCTTTTGAAGCAAAAAAGTGATGCATTTGGTGTAATTAAGAGAAAACCAACGGGTAAAGAAATTATAACACTTCATACGGATAGAGGTGGTAAATTTACGTCACATGACTTTAAACGTTTTTGTGACCAAGAAGACATAGCGCATATGTTGACGGCTTCGTATGCACCTCAACAAAATAGAAGTGTGAAAGGTATAGATGACTAGGTGTATCATGAAGACAAGAGGCGTACCGAATTACTTTTGGGGTGAAGCGGTTTGACATGCAACTTATATAATAAATCAAACACCTACGCGAACATTGGTAGGATTTACGAGAAGTTTTATAGGGAAAAAGCGAACCTTGAAAACTTAAAGGTATTTAGTTGTGTTGCATATGAGAGAATTGTTTCAAAGCACCAGGAGAAGCTTGATGAAAGGTCAAAACCAGTAGTTTATCTCGGAAAAGAACATAGTTCTTGAGATTTTCATCTTTATAATCCACGTGAAAATAAAATCATCATAACTGCTTATGTTGTATATGATGAGAAGAAAGGCTGGAATTGGAGAATGAAATCAAGAGACACGAACCAAACAGGAAGAGAAGCAAAAACTGTCATTGTGATATGAAACGATAGGAATGACATTCAAGGGGCTGAATTTGAGCAGCCATTGAACAAGGATACAAACCTAGAAGTTGTTGTACACGAACAACCCTTAATGGGTCAAAATAACATTCCATGAATTACTATTCACAGCCCCGAAGTTACTGTTCATTGCCCGCCTGCTACGGTTCATGCTACAGTAACCAATGAACAGGAGTCTGATCATGAAGCCACGCCTATTTTGGTACGTCGTTCAACTCGAATTAAAGTGTTACAAAAATGTTAGATGACTACCAACTTAATGTCAATGAACTTATGTTAACACTTGTTGAGGAACGAGGGAATTACAATGAAGCCAAAGTGAAACCGTAATGGCTCAAAGTAATGATAACCGAGCTTGATTCCATCGTATAGAACAATACCTAAAAACTTGTTTTACCACTTAAAAATGTTAAACCGATTGGGTTAAAGTGGTTGTTCAAAATCAATAGAAACGCGTATGGCTTAATCATGAAGTACAAAGCGCGTTTAGTTGCTAAAGGCTGTGTACAACAACCCAAGATAGACTTTGATGAAGTATTCGTGTCGATAGCTCGAATCAAGACCATACGACTATAGATTTCTCTCACAGCTCGGAAATGAAGGAAGATTCATCACTTGGATGTGAAAACAACTTTTTTGCAAGGTGATCTAAAGGAAGAAGTGTATGTTGTTTAACCTAAGGGATTTGAAAACCCGCGAGAGAAGACGAAAGTATATAAGTTAGCTAAATCGTTATATGGCCTAACAATCTCCAAGGGCATGGAACATAAAGCTTAATAATACTTTAAAAGAAATAGGTTTTCAACAATGCATGCAAGAAAAGGCGATTTATAGAAAGGTGCCTAATGGAGAATTTATCATTGTTACGGTTTATGTCGATGATTTATTTGTGACTGGGAAAAGCTTGGAACTTATAAATGAGTTCAAGAACAAAATGGCGTCTCAATTTGAAATGTTAGATCTTGGTGAGTTAACTTATTACTTAGGCATCGAAGTCTCACAAGAAAAGGATTGCGTGAAGATCAAGCAAGAGAGATATGCAATGAAAATCTTAAAAGATGCTGGTACGGAAGATTGCAATGCAACTTTATATCCAATGGATAAGGATCTCATGTTTTCGAAAGCTAAGGATGAACTAGAAGTTGAAGCTACTCAATATCGAAAGGTGGTTGGTTGCTTACGTTATCTCTTGCATACTCGTCTAGACTTAACATACTCGGTTGGGGTAGTTAGTCGATATATGCAAAGTCCAAGAGAATCATAGGTAAGGGCTATCAAGCAAATCCTACGCTATCTAAAACGTACAACTTTGTTTAGAATTAAATACAATCGTATTAATGACATGAAATTGGTATGATATATCGAAAGCAATCATCATGTTGATATTGATGATGGACGAAGTACTACTAGACATGTCTTTTATCTCGGTACATCACCCATTACATGGTGCTCACAAAAGCAAAACTAATGTGGTGTTATCTTCGTGTGAAGCTGAGTTCATGACAGCCACTGCAGCTGCGTGTCAAGCAATTAGGCTAAGGGAGTTATTGGCGGAAGTGACGGGGTTGGATAGGCAAAAGGTGATAATTAGAGTTGATAACAAATCAACGATTACATTATCAAAGAACCCGGTCTTTCATGGCAGGAGTAAGCACATACACACTCGATATCACTTCATTTGTGAGTGTGTGAAAAACGAGCAGGTAATTGTTGAACATGTACGCAGAGAAAACTAAGAGCAGATCCTTTGACGAAGGCCTTAGCGTGCATAAGGTTCAAGGAGATGAGATCGTTACTTGGTGTGCAAGAGTTACCCTCTTCGACTCAGAAATTCAGGGGGTGATTGTTGGTGAATTAATCTGAGTCTTGATTATAGCTGCTGCGAGGATCAGGATTCAAGAATACAAGTTGGAGTGCAAGTCCAACTCGTCTATGCTTATTTAACGTGTTATTAGTTATCTTCCAGGTTATTAGATAATTATTAGGTTAAGCTAAGTGCAATCCTAGTTATAGTCTAACATATATAGGTTAGTCTATATATACCGTGAAAGGTAGAGAATTACTTTGTATCGATTGAAGTTTTGAGTTAAATTTCTTTAATAAAATTGCGTGTTGAGGTAGATAATTCTTATTCTTAATTTTTCTGTGTTTGTGTCGTGTTACTGTTGCTGCACACCTTTGATTAGTGATTACCTCACATGGGGCCCTCAGACTCAACCCGCACCGCCCCCCCCCCCCCCCGCGCCCACGCTGCGGGGAGACCAGCCATTACGGAGCTCCAATACATATCAAAGGTGAGGTTATTATTTATATGGCGGAAGTGAAGACGCCGTGGGATATGGCTTATAAAGGCCAAAGGGGGGAGAACACACCTTACGTCGGAATCACCCCCCCCACCCCGCAACTCCAAAACCCAAACCCACGCCCCCCCCCCCCCCCGCCCCCCCCCCCCCCCTCCCCCCCCCCCCCCCCCCCCACCCAACCACCCATCGCCTCTTTCCTCCCCCTCCCCCCCCCACCCCCCCCCCCCCCCCAGCCCCCCCCCACCCCCGCCCCCCCCCCCCACTTCTCCCCCGCCCTCCCCCCCCCCTGCCCCCCCTCGCCAGTTTCTAAACCAGTGCCTTTCATCCGCCCCACCCCCCGTTCCACCACCCCCCCCCCCTAGCCTCCCCCCACCCCCCCCCGCACGCCCCACCCCCACCGGCCCCCCCTCCCCCGCCCCTCCCACGCTGAATTCCCCCAAGACCGCCACGCGTCTCCCCCACCTCCACCCCCACACCCCCCCCACACATACAAAAATGTAGGAGGTAGATGCCCACCCACACCCCCCCACACCGGCGCCGGAACCATGATGCCCCTGAACGCCGCGCCCCCCCCTTCCCCCCGTGGCCATCCCCAGCGCCTCCGTCCAACAAAGCCCCCCGAGCCGTCCCTAACGAAACATCGGCTCGCCCCGGCCCGCATATTCCACCTGAACCCTTCTCATCTCACTAACCCAAGCATTGAAGACACCACCTGGGGCGAACCCCCCCACCCCCCGGGATGCTACCTGCTCCCAGCTCCCCCCCACCCGCCCCCTCGACCTTATCACCCAAACCACCACGCAGCGCGTACCGAGCTCCCCCCCACCCCCCACCAACACAATTAAAACAGTAGCTCACCTCCCAACCTATCCCAGGGGGTGTATAGATTGGGCGAATAAAAACTGAGTCTATTGATTATTTAGTAGACTGCAGATACTAGCTCTCTTCGCTGCTGCTAAGGCACTAGGATTCCAGCCAACATAGTTATAGCTATCCGGGGAATTGAGAATTCCAAGTAGACTCGGAACCCATCGTGTCGGCGTTAAGGAGGTTCCAAAACGAGCCTTCATTGGGAAAGTCGGCCATTTTTTTGGAAGGATGAAGATTGTTTTAGGATGAAGATTGAATATATAAGTTGAGGATAAAGATTGTTGAGGATGAAATGAGATATATATAGTAGGTAAATATTTAGAAAAAATAATATTTTTTTTTGAAAAAACTAGCCGTTTGGGGTATTTTTTTTATTTTTTATTTTTAAAAACTAGCTGTTACCGGCTGTTTTTAAACAAAAATTATTATTTTTTTAAAAACCGGCTAAAATAGCCATTTTTGAATTTTTAAACAATTTTTTTTAACAAAACAAGCCTCAACGAGGCGTTGGTGTGTCAATTTGGCCACCAACGCTATCGTCAATTTAACATCCACGGAAATCGTAACGCCGGCCACGGCGTTAACGCCGGACCCCACGGCGTTACGGTACCCAACGCTCTAAGTTGTGATCAAACATAATTGATCATGTTAAGTTTATTATGAGTGAAAATAAACAAATAAGTCATTGGTTTTTATTAAATGAAAAGGTTTTATGCATTTAACTTATTTGTAAAAAAAAATTAATCCCATATAAAGACTTGTGAATGAATGGCCATGCACACACCCCAATTATAAAAAGAGAAATGTCATATCCAAAAAAAAATTCACAAAAGAAATTTCATAAAATGACGTGACATGCATTAATAAGGAGATGTTAATCAAAAATGAAGAAAGAGAAATGACCAAATTTTTTTTGATTGGATACATGTCATTTTATGAAAATTTTGTGAAAGTTATTTTGTGGATGTAGCAATTCTCTTATAAAAATGAAAGTTAAAGCAAAAGTGATACCAATAAACCGCAGTTAAGTTGACGGATTTCACCTTAAAAAAACAGGTCCCTTATTATACAAGTTGTTTTATTTCATAACCTACGGCACACATGCAAAATCATTGACACAAGTCCTAGTTTCACTTAAAACCACATGCTGCTAAACACTCAACCAACAACTATATATAAATATCTCTCATATTTGCATCTCAAATCATCAAACTACATACA
>BQNB010129866.1:0-19040 GCA_026074375.1 Tanacetum coccineum | reverse complement strand
TGCATATTATGTGTGTAACAAGTGGTTGACACTTGGTACAAATAATAATTATATACATGTATATAGATATATATACGGCATCTGTTCTATGGTATATATATATGTATATATATATATATATATATATATATATATATATATATATATATATATATATTTATACATATATATATATGTATATATATATATATCTTGATATTCGCTTCTTGCGAAGAGTTTAATCTCTTTAAACATTTCAATGTGATATGATAAAATTATTTTGATACGTGATGAAAACATCGTTGTTATATGATTATCTTTGAAACTTTTTCGCGACTTTACTTTTCATCTTCTGGTGATGTTGATTCCTCGATCCGATTGGGTGACTTATTATTCGACTGCGAGTTCAAATATTTTCCCGTTGCTTTTAAATCGCGTATGTTGTTTCGTAACCTATTGTTTTGAAAATTTTCAATTGATGTGAGTGTGAATTTTATATGTCATCCCATGAACCCTCATGGTTTTGGAAAACGACTATTAACTTATTCTCGCGTAACGTGTCATTTGGAAACGGCTATTTTTAGAACTTTCGAATAAAGTTGGATTGTGTTCTGATTCTCTCGTAGCGACATCTATTTAGTAATTCATGAAATGTTTGATTCTGGAAATCTATGAGTTTTTGTATTTGAAAGAGTGTTAAGTCATAAAGTATGGCTTTGTATTGGCGTTTGGAGGATATAATATGGTGTTTGGTTGGATTTTAAAATGGATTTTTACGGCAGTTTGTAACCAGCAGGTTGTGGGGTTGATTGTGAATTATTTTTTATCTTACGACACCTGGGAAAGCCAATTGAGACATTGGTACATGTTTAAGGTACATGTGGTGAGTTGAATAGAATTTTAACTCTTCCGATGAGTGAGATATCGTCGTTTTTCTAAAACTAGTCAAATCTGGTATACCGTTGGGAAAAGGAGTATAACTCCATATTTTTATAATAACTTTTCAAAAAAAATTAGGTACCTGTAGAAGGCTCTTAGGGCTATCACCTCCAATTAGTTTCACATTAAAAGCATTAATAAATTTCAAATTACGCTCATATTCGTAAACTATAAAAATTTGTTAAAATTTCTTTGGGGACTACTTTGGGATAACAGATTGTTGGATACGTTTCAAAATGTTTCTGGTCTAAGAAGACCTGGTAAATTGAACTAGGATGTAGAGAAACATCTTAGGTATATGTAGGAATTTGGATGGAGTCGTATCGACGCCTGACGAATGAGTTATCATCGAAATGGCAAAACTAGTCAAAAATTTGTGACCAGAATTTGAATGAGTAATAAGTTCAAAATCTAATATAGCAATACCTAAATATGTAAAATTGTAAGTTCTAGATATTGAACAAACTTAGATTTGAGCGGTCGTTTCGGCTTTTGCGAACGCACAGTTTAGGAGATACACCCAGTTTAGTGGAGCGATAAAATTTTGGAAAAAAATTGACGGCTTCGATAAATAGGGGTAAAATGGTAATTTCACATTGGATCCAAAACTTTCTGGGCAGTGGGCCCTATGTTTCTGGAAATTAGACTCGAAATGCTTTCAGTAGACGAAAACCTAATACTTTTATCATCCATGGATTAGTAACTAGGATGGTTTCAAGAAGCTAAATGCTTATTGGTTTGAGGTCATTGTTGCCTCAAAGTTTTGTCATGTCACCGGCATTGTGATCGTGCATTCTTTAGCTATTGTTTTGATTTAGAACTCTAGGAGAGTCTAGGTATATGTTGTTACTTTGAGAGATGTTTGGAGATCGTGGTTACCTCAATACACTTGACTTATTATGAGATTGATTTGACCCCGAGTGTTGGGTGACTTTAATTGGCAAATATTTCGCACGTGTATGCTACTTGTTTGCATAGTCCTTGAGTGGGTATTGTTTTTGATACTTGCTGAGACCCGTTGACCAAACAATTTTAAATGATGTTTTGTAGATTGATGATTTTAAAAAAACTGCGGATCACAATAACAAATTTATGTGTTGAACAAATACCGTTGTGCGAATTGTACTGATTTTATTGTATAAATTGTTTGTGTAAACAATGGAAAATATGTTTTAAAAATTTCATAAACTGGCCTTGTGGTTTCAAATAAATCTTTTCAAAAAAAATATTTTTCTTTTTAATAATAAGAATGGAAGATGGAATGTTGCTATCTTCTTTCCTTTCTTTTGAAACAATCATGTTTTTATTTTTATTTTTATTTTTTTTATGCCGAGAAAATGACTTACGCGTGTAGCGTAGGAAAAGGGAACGTTTTGACGAGGATGGACATGATGTCGTTTGGTCCTTAATTATGCATAACTTGATCAACTATGCATAATTTAGGAAGAACTACGCTATCTCGAGTAAATCGTCACCCTTAAAAATGCTAGATAATTAGGATAAATTTTTGGGTCAAGCTTTCGGAAGGAGAAACTATTTTTACCCCTGCTACGGATTCTTATGCAAGTAACCCTACTCCTATCGACTGCATGGAGAGAGTCTCATGTGAGTCGTTGTGACTGAGACGTCCTGAAGGGAAAGTACCAAAGGTATTGTTTGGAATGAGTGTGTCTAGAAAGGAGTGAAGTCTAGCTCATGGTAATGTAGATCGGCGGTTGTTATGGAGACATGTGTCGAGACCAAGTGTGGTCGGGGTGCTAGTGAGCAATTGTAGGATTGAGTCATCGAGGGTGCGAACCGGATACTTGTTGCAGCAAGACTTGGTGCGAGGTCGGATAGAACATCCGCATGCCGTGTAATGGCAAAAATTTCCGAGGACTAGTAACGGTATAGAGTGCCATCATGCATGGACACGTAGACATACCCGAAAGTCATGGGAAAGATGGTAAGGTTGTTAGATGACGAGATACTAAGAAACCGGATCCTGACACTAAGAAGGGATCTTCTTGGAGTCGCAAGATTCTTAAGGTGGGTGGAGGCTGAGATGGTTAGCCCCGAGGTTGAAGGTGAGAAATGGAGAAGACTTCTTCGGCACTAGATGTGTGTTGCCAACAATATATCCATTGATGGCCGTGAAGAAGACTTCTTTCCCCAAAATGGAAAGTAGTGGTAGTATAGTCGTAAACGTACCTGGAATCGTCGAGGATTAGAATAAGGCACTAAGCGACTCCTGACTTAAGGTTAGTTATAGTGATCCTTACTCCTTGACGTAACAACTTAGTGTGCGTATACAAGGAGCGAAAAAATTGGAGACTCTGGCCGAATGGTGACATCCGTTCCCATCCTAGAGGAACAATCAAAGTAGCCAACGCCTTAAGTCAAACGGTATTGAATTAGGAATGTGCGTAATTATCTCGACTTGATTAGTTGAGTCATCTAGGATTTGATGCGATGTGTTAGGACCAAGCCGATTATGCTAGTCGCCATGTGGAAAAGTTGAAGTTTTGATTTTCGTCAAACGAGCAATGAGTCCGTGATGCTCAATTGTTTTCTTGATTGTTTTCGAATTGTATTTGAACAATATGTGTTTTCTAGCGGGATTATCACCGCCGAATTATGTGAAAAATATGCCTTATGTGCTATGTGCTTTTGAATGGTAGTAAGCGCTTATGTCGCTTTTGTGTGGTCGTGATGTGGCTTAGGACGTGAGTGGATGGGTATACTTACCCGAATGTAGATGAAGGTTGGTTTGAGAGGTACGCAAGCCTGATAGTCCATTGCTGATTGTGGCTTGTTAACCTACAAGCATGACTATGGTTGGCTAAAACCTAACCATGATTAAATCGAGATCATTTCCAAGAAGCTTGGCCATCTGGCAAGCTCGGTATAATGAGCAATCGAAATGGTTAGGTATGAACCCGCGTGATGAGCATAACCATTGCTGAGTGTGATGATAAGCAAGGTGGAAATATAAAGTCATTTTAAAATGACGAATAGGAGAATATGTGCTTGTATGATTATGTGGTTATGTGCAATGGTGCTATAATGCGTTTGATGGAGTCGTATATACTCCAGACTATTTTTCGCAACCAGTGGTGCATTATTTAATGAGACTGGGAGGGCGATGTTTGTTTTGATTTTGAATATTGATGGGTATTTTGGTTTTAGATAATGACGTGTTGGGAATTATTGATTTGATGAGACAAAAGAGCAAAAGAATGAAACAAAATGATCAAAATCATCATTAAAGAAATCTACAAGATGTAGGAGAAATATGAAGATTCTAGAAGATCTCTTTAAGAAGATAAAGATAACAGAAGATATTTCTTAATGTTTAAAAGATTTGCTTGTTTATATCTTTATGTTAACTTCCTTTGTAAGTCATGATCTCTCTATATAAAGAGATCATAGACACATAGTTTTAGTATCCAAAAAAGTGTGCGTGTGTACACAAGATACAATGTAGACGTCTAGTTAGTTGGTTTAGCCTCAAGGATCTTTGATCCCTGTTTCTAGTTAGAGTAACCGTTCTATTTTGATCAAATAGAATTTGAGGCGTGGTGGAATCATATGGTAAAATCTTGTTGATGATAACATTGTTCTTTGTTTAATTCCGTTGTGCATATATGTTGTCTTTGTTATCATAATCCTAGATATAAGATCTAAACAATCTTGAAGTGTTACTGCTGCTACGTTCATGACACACACACGATGAAATCAGATAAAACAGATAACCAAGTTTGTTTTTGGTTGTTAGTGTTTGGTTTTTGGATTTTGGTTTTGATTTTAATGTTCTTATTTGGAGTTGAAGTGGAGTTTCACAGGTTTGTGTTTTATCATATCTCAAATGGCTTACAACATTTGGAGGTAACTTTTATCGTGCTTAGAAACGATGTGACGAAGACTTGTCAAAATCTAGCAAAGGTGTGTGATTTCTCTTATGGTGCTCAATGCTCACATTTGCTATCACTTGGTATGTGTCTCATAAAAGATGAGGATTTTTGTCAAGAGGTTGCGATCTACTTATATTTCACAGATTTATTTATAAGTTTGGAGTCAAGTGGATAGTACAAGACATAAGACACAAGTTTGGGTTATTCTACTTCAGCATCAAGTTCGCTATACTTAATTTTCTTCATCAAGTGATCATTACATAGAGCCTACAGAATTGAAGATTCAAGAGATGGTTAACATATAGGTTTCAGGGGAAGCTTATTGTCAAAATGTTTAACCATCAGGTTATGTCCATGCACCACTTGAGATGAAAGGTTTCATTACTACTGCTAGTTGTTTATTACTACTGCTAGTTTAAGTTTCTAATGTCTTGAATTTATTATTCTTATTATGCGTCATGGAGGGTAATTGGAGACATTGGAAGGCTGGATTAGTAGTGTAGTATATGATTTGTAGTTGTAAAGATTCAAGTTGCTTATCTTCACAAGACCCCTATTGGATTATGACAAAAAGGGGAAGAAGATTACAGAGATATGATTTGTAGCTTATTATGTGGTGATATGAGCAAATTACAAAGGAAATATGAATTAAGGGGAAGTTTGTTTCATTCAGGGAGATCAATGATCTCAACTTCAGGGGAACCTTTGATTAAAGGCTTTATGATGAAATTCGTACAAGAACATTATTTGTTTTGTCATCATCAAATAGGGAAAGATTGTTGGGAATTATTGATTTGATAAGACAAAAGAACAAAAAGAATGAAACAAAAGGATCAAAATCGTCATTAAAGAAATCTACAAGATGTAGGAGAAATATGAAGATTCTGGAAGAACTCTTTCAGAAGATAAAGATAACAGAAGATATTTCTTAATGTTTAAAAGATTTGCTTGTTTATATCTTTATGTTAACTTCCTTTGTAAGTCATGTTCTCTCTATATAAAGAGATCATAGACACATAGTTTTAGTATCCAGAAAAGTGTGTGTGTGTACACAAGATACAATGTAGACGTCTAGTTAGTTGGTTTAGCCTCAAGGATCTTTGATCCCTGTTACTAGTTAGAGTAACCGTTCTATTCTGATCAAATAGAATTTGAGGCGTGGTGGAATCATATGGTAAAATCTTGTTGATGATAACATTGTTCTTTGTTTAATTCCGTTGTGCATATATGTTGTCTTTGTTATCATAATCCTAGATATAAGATCTAAACAATCTTGAGCTAAAAGATCCTATCATGACGTATATATACATACAAATATGTATATATATATATATATATATATATATATATGTATATATATATATATATATATATATATATTGCCTTTGATTATTGGCATATGTTTTAGTTTTGCTTAGCAACGTATGTTTCGGTTTTGTGTCACGGTGTGCGCTTTGTTTTGTTAAAACGATTACCACACTAAGGTTTGGGTCGATCTTTCATTTAGTGTCTTTCGTTTAAAAACGACGCGATTTATGTTTTCCCGGATATGTTTCGTGGCGTATTTTGTCTCTCGCGATAAGAGCGATTGCGATTGTATTTTTGATCTTGCTAGTATAATTTATCATTTGTATCGTTGACTTCCGTCTGGAATAGTCAAGGTGAGTATTATAACGTGTGATCTTTGCGTTCAAGCGCGTGAGATCGTCCAATCGTAAGGAAACCGTCTCACTACAAGTAAAATTTAGATGAGTAAGAAAAGACGAGCATCAGGACGGCGCTCCCTTAAGGTGGGTGGAATGTAACAACCCGAGTTTTACGACGCGTTTGACGATTGTGAATTCGACGTCATAATTATTAATTTATACAATCGTGGGAGCGAACGTCGACATTTAAATTTTATTTGTCGTAAATAATTATTTTCGTATTTTATTACGAACGGAATTTAGAAAATTTTATTTTGTCGTTTTTCGAGTCAACGTTTGACCGCGCGACCGTTAAGCCTTTTGAGTATCGTAGATATTTCGACGCGCTTCGTTATTATTTTTATGATGATAATTTGTATTTTATCGTCCTCGTCCCGAGTTAGCCAAAACCGAGTCGAAACTTTATTTCGACGTGATTTAACATTTTAGTAAATATTTTAAAGTAAATTTAGTGTAATGGAAATAAATTTAGTCACGAAAGTGTAATCCCGATCCATGGTTATCGGTTTTTATGTAAGAAAAACATTTAGGTGTCAAAAGTATAAACTAGAAAAGAGGGAGGGACCGAAGGTGTCAAAATCCCAAACTACACTTACTATATAAATCAAACAACACACACACTTTCATTTTTATAAGACAAAATTTGTGTGTTCTCTCCCCTCCTCTCCAACCGGACGCACCATCACCACCATAAAACCGCCATCATAGCTGGAATATCCACATACATTACGATCCGACTTAAAAATATTAATTCCCTCGTTATTACCTACAAATCTCACTAATAAAAAGTGACATGCAATGTGTGACAACCATGACTTGATCAAGTTAGTCAAACCGTTAGTTTTGACTTATGTATCTGTTTCAATGTATGGGTTATGTGTTATTTGTGCTAATATGTGTTTATGTTGGATATGTGAGATTTGGTAATCAATCCATTAAGCGTGATCGTCTCATTGGGATTGGATTTGTGTTGGATTTTGTAGAGTTCATTTCGTTCACTTTTGGTGACAAGGAAATGATTTCGGTGATTGAAGCGGTTTCGCGTTAATTATGTAAGTAATTATACGTATACGTATTTATGTGTTAGTAATGTTAGGTATGAATAGGTGTTAGTAGTTAGAATAAGAATGAAATGTGAATTTCTATTTTTGGAAAGTTAGGTTAAAATAAAAATGAAAAGTTATTTATTTTAAAAGTCTAGTAAATTTGCGTTTACGCAAAAAGGTATACTCAAATAAGCTTAGGTTTTTATAAAAACTTAAGGTAATACAAATAATTAATAAATAAATAAAATAATATATGCTTTTCTATAATATATATATATAATACTATTATATATTATATATAAAGATTATAGATATATTTTATTTATTTATAAGGGGAAATCGGACCGGAATAGAAAGAAAAGGAAAAAAAGGAAATCAAATCTTAACTCTATTAAATTTGGTATATTTATATATCTAAACCTTTTTGTAAAAATTTATAAATATCAAAAACCATTCTCCCTGCAGACCAACTATTGCTTTTTTGTTTTGTAATTGTCCCAGCATTTTTTATCTAAGGGGAAGAAGAAAAACTAAATTTTTTTCAAGTTTTGGTAATTTTTTTGTTCAAGGATTCGTAGATTTAAGGTATTATAAAAAAATTTTATCAATCCTTTGAGTTAATTATCATTAAAAACATGAAATAATTATTATGATAGATAATTAGGGTTTCATAACATCTGTAATTAATGATATAATAAACATGTTATAATGATTAGGGTTTAATTAGGATCATATGGGTGTATTCGTTAGGGTTTATATCGCGTTAGAATTTGATTTAGATTGGGTCAGAATTTAGGGTTGTGTTGTTTGGATGATATCTTAATGATGGTCATAGCTTTTGTCAAGTTTCCGGTGCCTATGATGTAGCTCAGAGAGTCTAGTTTCCAGAACATCCAGCCTCGAAGGTTTTTGAGGTAGGTAAGTCAGTCAAACGTTGGTTGCAAGTAAAGTTGTCAAAGCAGTAAATACGGGTCAGATTTAGGTCAGATTACGAGGTATAAAACCCCCACTTAAAATTCGAATTTAGCCTATCCCTTCTACAAGAGTTTAGTTCTATGTGTCTATTATAAATCCCCCAAAGGAGAGCTTCTGATATGGAGTCTAAGGATGGTTATTAGATCCAAACGTTTTAGTGTGCAAACAGATCCGAATTGGGACTGTTTTGAAGTTTGATTTTCTTAGAAGTACTTGTGCATGTAAATGGATCTTGGGAATCATGAGGTAGTTAATATACTCACAAATGAACATAGGTGATTTTTGGTATGAATTATGGAGGTCAGTAAGTATAGGTTTTGAGTACGTTAAGTCACGTAAAAATTCTGCAGTTTTGAATAAATTGTGACTAACTAGTGAAACTTGTTAACGAAGTGGTTAAAGTTGGGTATGGTGTCGAGGTGACCCATGGGGTTAATAGAACACCTTATACATCCATCATATGATTGTTACATGTGCATTAAGCTTTTGGCTTAGTAGCGTGTAACACGAGTTATTTTGCTGTTTAGATTTATGCTAGTTGTTTGTGAAGCTTTTTGTTGGAATCTTTTGGAAAGCTAAGCAAAGGTGAGTTTCATAGCCCCTTTCTCTCATGTTATTTTGGGGTGAGAATGATGCTTGTTGTCGTGTTAAAATGTTTTTAAGCTTGCTGTAGTTATGTGTATTTGATCGTGGGCACGTTCCGTCTCGTTGTGTTGCGATATGATATGTTTGGTATTGTGGATCCTAATATGTAAAACAAGGTGTGACGGTGGTAAGACTACGTGAGCTAATATGAGGCCATGTAGCACACATATGTAGTTGATATGATTGTGGATCGTGGGCACGTTCCGTCCTGTTGTTGTTAATTGGTGTCATGAATTGTTTTTGGTTTATTGCAGTAGCAGCTAATTGAAAGTTTATTTTGGGATATTGTTGTATGTCGTAAACCTATGATTCTCGCTCAACTTTATGTTGACGTTTTAAGCATCATTTTCATGTGAGCTTAATGGTGCTAAGATAGAGCGAAGTGGCTAGAAGAGACCGTAGGATGCTTGAAGTTTCTTTATGTTTTTTGTTTGAATAAATGTATTTGCATGAATTGTTTGGATTATGTTTTGCATGTCATTTATTGACAAGACTTCTTTCTCATTAATAAAGACACCATTAGGTTTTGGGTATTGTTATGAAACTTTGTGTCTTTGCTTTACTTTAGTTTTCATTTTAGTATTCTTTATATAGACACCATGTGTTGTGATGATATCCATTCTTGTTTATGCCTCGCGTTTCCGCCTTGGCGGGGTGTGACAGATTGGTATCAGAGCCTTTAGTTATAGAGAAGTAGGTGGTTGAGCCTAAACTATAACCTAGGGGTCCTTCATGTAGATGCATTTAGGGCTTAAGTGTTTAATGCTATAACTGCTATGCTTCCCCTCTATTTTTGCATAGCTTATATATTTTATATTTTGCTAAGTTTTCATTTAGTTATTTTGTCTACCATTATTTGATATAATATGTATTACTTTCTTAGTATTTTAGCTATGTTTTTCCCTCACCCGTAAGAAGTCTCGTTAGGGAACTGTTTTCCCAATTAGACTTAAGCGTTATAAGGAGCCTCTTGTGGAACCGAAGGAGATAGGATAGTTGATCGTTTGTCGGATGTGCGTAATAGGGATGGACCCGCGGAGTCGGGTGATTCTTGCGGAGGCAAAGTCAAACCCAAGCGAGGCCCAGCATAAGTTTATCCCGTCCTTTACCTTGTCATGTTGTTATTGATTATTACTTTCGGATATTTCGTATTTTGGAAGTCGTTGTGAGACTTTCGTTCCTTTATGTCGTTTCGATTTCAATTTGATATAAGTAAGTAGTTATTTGATGGAGCATCCTTTATGTGTTAAGTTGGAATGGTTTAAGATGTGCAATGTGGTATATGTGCTTATATGTAAATTATGATTGATATTCGTGATCTTGGAAGTAAGTACACGTGTGAAAGGAGGCACTTATAATTATGGTGGACAACATAATTATAAAGGCATCACACACGTAGATTTGTGACCATGATTGTATTTATTTGTGTTTGAATGTAAGGTGGTAGTGTAATAATTTTTTTATATATATGTGTATTCATGATAAAGATGGTGGTATGGGTAGAGAATTTTTCTTTTACCGATATGTTGAGTTGAGTTGTATAGATAGTAAGTTTTCCCTTCTATCTAGTATTTGCAGATACCTAGTATTGCTATTATAGAGGTTGCTCATTTGCTCGGTTGTTTGTCCGGATTTCCTAAGTCTAAGCTTAGCATCCCTTCATCGTACTTTGTTAGTAAGGATACCTGATTTTCCTATTCGACGTCTCGATGTATATTGGTTGTTCGGAATCTGTTTTTTCGAATATAGCCGTGTTTCGTTAGTTCTTTCATTGCATTGATTACTCGTATGAATATCAAAGTTTTCTTTTAAGCACTAATTGTTCCTAACATATTAGTGTGGATCATTACTCTTTTTTTTGTATATCCTTTGGTTTTCGTAACCCGTTGGCGACGTGTTAGTATCGATGCTTTTAGGTTTGCTCTGTTGATCGTTATTTTGGATAAGACCTTACATTTTCTTTTGGGTACGTAACGTCTTGCGTGAGTTTTCTTGTACGAGTTCGTTTGATTTTATTTTGAGTATATGGTTCCTGGTATTTTCTTTCGTTTTCAAACAATAGAATTATGTTAGAGTCTGTATGGTGTTTTACGATCCCTTTTGGTATTATGGTGTCTTTTGTTTGAGTAACATATTTCATAATTGATGTCTAATTATAAAAGTCCTTTTGAAGTATTGTGTTAGTGTTTAAGAAAAATTGTGTTTAAATGATCTTTGTAAATAGGATATGTTTAAATGGTCTATGCAAATAGGATATGAAAATTGTTGAGTGGTTAAATAAATTTTATTTTATTATAAAAAGCTGGTTTAAAGTGATTCATAGTGTTAAGGTACGATACACCATTAGATAACCATCTCTAGATTTTTATGACAACCAGAATGAATTTTTAAAATATTACATTTAAGACAATTTCATTATTATTTAAAATGATTTTTATACTTAAAGTGACTTTCTTAATTTAAATAGATTTTTATAAAAACATTATTTAATTTGGTCTTTCGAGTAAAGTCGATAATTGGTATAAGAATTTCCGTCTTTAGTATTGATTTTTTTATGTGTTCATTTGTCGTGGTACGCTTGTTGGTTTTCTTTCGTTGCGTTTTCACTCGGTGCATATATGTATTTTTTTTTCAAAGGATTCCTATGTCATTTGACCCACGTCTACTTGCATATGTGGAATCTCCTATATGCATTCTAGCCTTTGACTCGATATTCGTTTGTTATCCTATTCGATTGTTGTAACCCTTAGAGTTCGTTGATATCGTTGAATCGTGGAAGCTTTGATGTGATTGTGGGAATGGACTGGTTGTCCAAGAGGAAGTTTGTGATAGTATGTCATGAGAAGGTGGTTAGAATACCATTGGAAGGTGATGAGATACTTCGGGTTCATGGTGAACGTACTTAAGGAGTCATGAAAACCTTAGTGAACACAAAGGTAGATGAACCAAAATTGAGTGATATTTCTGTTGTACGAGATTTATTATGTGTTTTCGAAAGATTTTTCGATGACCACCACGACGATAAGTTGAATTCCGCATAGATTTGGTTCATGGAGCGACGCCAGTTGCAAAGTCTCCATATCGTCTAGCACCCTTGGAAATGCAAGAATTGTCTGAACAACTTCGAGAGTTGCAAGACAAGGGTTTCATACGACCTAGTCATTTTCCGTGAGGAGCACCAGTGTCGTTTGTTAAGAAGAGAAGCATGGAGTTCATTTGAAGTTAGTGTTGGAATTACTGAGGAATGAGAAGTTGTATGCTAAGGTTACTAGTGTGAGGCAGTGAAGAATTAGGAAGTACCTACGACACCATCCGAGATATGATTATTCTTATGATTGGCATGTTACTTACCTATAAACTACGTTTAATCACAACTTTTCTATGATTGTTAATAACTTTACTTACCTAACTGAGTGGGTCTGAAGGATGAGTGGGGCGCAGAACGAGAAGAGGCTTTCTAGACATTGAGGAATGATTTGTGTGACGCTTCGATTAATCGAATGTAGTGGTTGATGCGTTGAGAAGAAATGGAGAGTGAAACTAAGACAAGTAAGAGCAATGTCCATGACTATCCAGTCAAGTGTTAAGGATAAGATATTGGCTACTTTAAGTGAGACGTCCAAGGTAGAGAACACGCCAGCAGAAATGTTGCGTGACCTGGACCAACAAATCAAAAAGAGGGCAGATGATGGTTAGTACTTTATGGATTAAATTGTATAGTGAGTATGAGTATGAAATTCGCTAACATCCAGGTAAAGAAAATGTGGTGACTGATGCGTTAAGTAGGAAGGAACGAGTGAAACCTAGATGTGTTCGAGCGATGGCTATGACTATTCAGTATGGAGTAAGAGGAATGATACTGACTGCCTAAAGTGAGGCGTTCAAGCAAGAGAACGTACTCGCAGAAATACTACATGGTTTAGATCAACAGATGGAAAGAAAAGGAGACGAGAGTTTGTATTTTATGGATCGTATATGAGTTTTGTTAGTAGGGAATGATAAGGACGGTAGTAATGGATGAGGCTCATGCATCAAGGTACTTAGTACATCCGGGAGTGGATAAGACGTACTATAACCTTGGAGACATGTATTGGTAGCCACGTGTAGAAAATATATAGTTACCTATGTTAGCAATTGTTGGATTTGTTTATGAAGTGAAAGCTGTGATGTCGAAGACTTTTGGATTACTGCAATAGCTTGTGATACTTGAGTAAAAATGAGATAGAACCACCATGAATTTTATCACTAAATTTCCAAGATCAAAGTAGTGAGTATGATGTGATTTGGGTGATGGTTGATAGACTGCCCAAGTACCTCATTTTCTAGCTATACAAGAGATTTCAAGATGTGAAGTTGGCAATGATTTATATTGATGAGATAATAGCAAGGAATGGAATTCTGGTGACGATCAACTCAGATTTAGATGGATGATTTACTTTGTGGTTTTGGCAGACGCTGCATAAAGTGTTAGTGACGCGATTAGATTTGAGTATTGCTTAGCATCCTCAAGCGGATGGAAAAAGTGAAGGTATGATTTAGACTTTAGAGGATATAATGAGGGCATGTGTTATCGATTATGGTGGTAGTTATCAATTAAGCATTCGGTGTGCTCCGTTTGAAGCATTGTATGGAAGGAAGTTTAGGTCGCCTATTTTATGGGCTGAGATTGAGGAAAGTAGTTTGATTGGACCTGAGTTGGTTCAAGAGACGACTGATAAAGTGGTGTTGATAAAAGAGAAGCTCAAACCGGTAAGAGACCGTCAAAAGAGTTATGCTAATAATAGGCGCAAACCGTTAGAGTTTGAGGTAGGAGAACGGGTTATGCTAAAAGTGTGGCCTTGGAAAGGTGTAATTCGCTTTGGGAAAAAGTGTAAGTTAGCACTGAGGTATGTAGGCCATTTGAGATTCTTGAAAGAATCGGTCCTGTAGCATATCGGTTGAGATTGCCTGAGTAATTGAGTGGAGTACATGACACATTTCATGTGTCAAACCTAAAGTAGTGATTGGCGGATGCTAGTCTACATGTATCATTGGATGAGATCGAGGTTGACAAAACTCTTTGTTTTGTTGAGGAACCTGTTGAGAATAGTGACTGTGAAGTTATGAGGTTAAAATGTAGCAGGATGGTGATAGTTAAGGTTCGGTTTTGGCTAGAAGCGAGGTCTTTAAGACTTCAAGTAAACTGAGTATCCACACTTTTTCGTTGAGCAATGGGGTCATTGGGAGTTGTAGTTGAAATTTGGTACGTAAGGTTTCTTGTAGACCTTAGTATGCCCTTAGATGTGTTTGTGTGATTTTGGTTAAAGTTATTTTATGAATAAACTCGAAGTCGAGCCGATTTTTCAAAAATGTTGGGCTTTGTAACAACTTATAACTTGGGTTCAAGACAGTTCTTGTTTGATGAGTTATGAGACCGGGTTGTAAATGACGTTGTTACGTAACTTAAGGTTTTTGACGAGTCTCCTCGATGACGGGCGAGGTTCAGGTAGTTGGGTGTTTCTTTTCGTTTGGAGCGGTGATATGTGAGAAATCACATATCCTTTCTACATCAAAAATGACCCTTAAATGATCAAAATGTGCAATAATATGCTTGTATTTGTGTATTTTGTTGTTTGTGAATGTGTAGGTACGAATAATGCAAATATCACAAGGAAATGGTCAAAACCGGACAAACACGAACACGAGAACGGATAGAGTGCACAAGAGCCGGAAGTTTCTAGCAAAAGGTCATCAAAAGTCAACCCTTGGTCAACCATCGGTCAACTCATAAAAGACAAAATCCTCAAAAATACCCAAAATGCCCTTATTGTTAAAACAATTTTTCCATAAGTCTCTAAACCCTAACACCGTTATCTCCTTTTAATTAAAGAGATAACGGTCGTTATCTCTATTAACTATAAACCCTTAAAACATTTATAACCAAGCCCAAAATACCAACATGTAGCCCAATTCTTTATACCCGGGCCCAAGTCAACAAACACACCCTTGGGTCAAACTCAGTTATAAAAAGAAAAAGGCGCAGGAATCCATCTGTTACTATTCATCGTCTCTTCCGATTTACCCTGCTTCAAAAACAAAGGGTAAATCCCAATTGATGACGTGGAACAAAGATTCGAGTACTAAGCATCATGTCAGCAAAAGGAAACGTCACCAAAGCCTCTGATTGGTTAAGCTTACAAAGGGAATAACACGCGGGATCCTAAAGAAACATACAAGGAATGAAAATTTACACTAAATCCTTTGATAAAGAAGTACAAAGCCTCTGACACACCGAATGCCACGCTGGCAATCTGTGTGCTCACACTTTGATCCTATGGATGAGAATAAGGATCCAATGATTGCAAGAATTGAAGGGCCTAGATTTAGAGATCCAAGAGGAGTGTGTGTAGAGATCTAGATCCTTCTCTCAAGCCTATTGGTATGTGCTTAATTACACATACCATTTTCCACTAAAAACGGACTTAAATGACTAAAAACGTACCAAAAATACATTGTATTTGTATGTTTTGCATTTGAATTGTGCAGGAAACGGATATTCAAGAAAAGGACAAAAAGAAAGCTAATAAGCATATTTCGTGATCTGATTAATGTAGTAAGTATTTTTATAACAGTATGCGTTTTTTCCTTGTACGTCGGTAATTTAAGATTAAGTTTCTATATGGTTCTTACGAGGTTTAAGTTTAAGAAAAAATGATGGCGTTATTTGATGAAGAAATATTATTTTAATCACTATTGTGATAAATGAATTGATTTAGTATTTTGAGAGAATTGGTTTGACCGTTTTCTGTATAATAAGTGGTTTGTTATAGGTTGATAAATCTATAATTATGATGATTGCAAGTCGGTACATTGCTGGAGTTTGTTAAATATTGTAGAGTGGTTTTTTGGTAAATCTCATTTTTCCCATATATAGAAAGTGATTTGAATGAAAAGTTATATTTTAGAAAATTTTTTATTTTTTTTTTCTCTTTTATTTTCAATGCCAATACGATTCTTCCTTAACCAATTACGCTTAGGTTTTTATAAAATCTTTAAGGCTTATAGATAATTAAATTAAAAATTAATATAAAAAAAAGAAAGAAAAAAAACAATTTACTAGGCATCTTGACAATGAATAATAGTCAAATTCCGAATTTGGTAATTAAAATAAAGAATAGAATACATAATGATATCTAATACTTGTAGGTTAGAGGAATTATCCTAATAAATATATAGGAGCCTATAAATACATAAAAATAAATCCCAAACCTACACCCTTTTTTAGCTCTTCTTATATTTGTTCTCGACCCATGGTTCCAAAAGTGGAGAAAGAGAAAGAATATTTAGAAGAATCTTTTCAAAGGTAGTTTTCTAGTTTATTGTTCAATCCTAATTATATCTTTCAATTCTAGTAACTTAATTATGACTGGATTAGAGTTACTAAATTAGGGTTTTATTAATTAGCGGTTTCATGTTTTCTGTAAAAATTAATGTAATTAAACTAATTGAAGGATTGAATATAGGCGTTTAATTAGACAGCATGATGGTGTAATTCTGTGTTAGGTGTTAATTTGTGTTAAAATCATGATTTAAGTAATGTGCGCAGATTTTGGTCGTGTTGCCACTCAGATGATTTTATCTCATGATTGGCAATCGAAGATTTTTTTGGACTCTATATGAAGCTTTGATAAGGTTCATGAGAGTCTATTGTTCAAATGAATTCCTGGCTCGAACGATTTTGGAGTTCCGTTTTAGGCCTTTAAAAGCCTCCCTTTTTCAGCAAGAAAGAAGTTGTTCTAACCATAAATTAAAATTGCGCATTTGCTCAAGGATTTTAGGTCTAATTTCGGAGTAATATTAGAAGTGTATAAATCCCCAAACTTAAATTTTTGAAATTGGATCTAGACATCTACATTCTACAGAAGTTAAACTGTCTTCAGTTTTTCGTCTTATGTGTCCCTCTATTAGTACTCCCCCTCTTATTTTATACCTATAAGGTAAATTAATTCCATCGAATCTCTTCAACTGTTATGCTTTTTTAGTGGCAAGGTCATACTTTTTATGTGCGCAATCAGACCTCGGGAGTCGAATGAGACTCTATGTTATTTGGTGTTTTGCATTTTACTTTAAGGGAGCATGTCTAAGTAGCACTTAGTGTAGTGTATTGTTGAATTATTGGATGAGGAGTGATGATGATAGTACGACGATTATCCGGGGGGAATGACGCTGAATGATGAAGAGTGAGGAAAGAGAGAAGAATAGTAGGAGGATAGTTGGAGGAGCACTAGGCTCCGGCGACTCGGCTGTTTTTGTACACCCCCCCCCCCCCCCCCCCCCCCCCGTCCAACCATGTTACCCCCCGCCCTTTATTTCCGACACGTCAACCCTCCAGACCCACGTAGAATGACATCTACTATTGTTGAGGCTTGATTTGCCCACATCGTGATGGAACAAAGTATTAACATCCACCACGCCCCACTAACATTACTATATGAGCTGGATATACTGTTTTCGGCTGTCGCAGGCCTTCCATATATTGAATTACTTCACAGAGGGACGAAGAGAAGATAGGGTGAGAAGAGTCTGCTAAGCCCTATGCACTATTCTCGAGCCAGCTTATCTCTGACTATCACCGACGCCTCTGTAGTGGGAGCTTCGCTTACTAGGTGCACGGCCCATTGCTACATCATCTACGCGACCTGTGCCGTGTCACATTACTACATCATATGTGGTGTCCAACCCAAATCTAGACATCTCATGATAGCCTCCACTCCTAGGCCCTTGTATGATTGTGGTGCACTGCCGCATTACCATAGCCTCCATCTACCACCACCACTGTACTGTCTGTATACATACCAACATGTTGACGTAAGGATGATTTATCCCGAGTCTCGATGCGGCACCTCGCAATAAACTATCTTTATCCAAAATCTCTCTGTTTTGTTGAGTCATGTTTGATTTTGATCTAGGCTCCAAGTATAAGGTCGGGTAGAGTTATATACTTGACCCTCCATTTGAGGTTGGGGGATCGTGTTTATGAGTTTGTCAGCACCGTAGTCGTTGACAGCGAGATGACTGGGTGTGAAGTGGGATCGCAGTGATTAGAGAGGTAGGTGATGTGTTAAATTAGGGTATACTTGTGGCGAGAGGATTTCCGGCAAGGCAGTTCCTGAGATAGCACATATTAAACATGCGAGAGGTTCATTACTAGGGTTACAGAGCTTGCTGAGCTCAGGGCATGATACGCATGAAAGTACTATGCTCTACTAGAGGAATGCTCAGGGTTAGTTGGAGGACTCGCATTCACAGCGAGCACTTATGGACTCGCAGCGGGTCGTACTTGCTTATCGGGGATAGGTTAGTCTCATAGGAATAATGCTGATGGTTGGGGAGGAGGCCTTATGCTTCCTGAGAGGCGAGGCTTGGGCTCATGCGATAGGATTAAGTCAGGCGGTCCATTATGAGCTTCAGACATACCGTGAGCAGGTATATGCACACGAGTCCTAGATCTATGCACATCAGACACAGCTACAATTACAGGGTACTCTTATTCAGACACAGCACCAGGTACATGAGACTCGCTCCCAGATGCAACAAGCTGAGATGGCAAAGCTTCGAGAGACTAACCATAGGCATTAAGCATAGATGATAGAGACTCTCTGTGTGATGAGAGACATGAGGCGATAGATGGGTGACATGCAGGCTGAGTTGTTAGCACTGCGAGAGCAGCAGAGGAGAGCTAGACAGCTAGCACCAGATGCTAGAGATCCAGATCACCAAGATGCTTCTAGGGATGCTGATAGTCACATTTAGTGGTCTATGTCATTTTATTTTGATAGGTTGTTGTTCAGGCATGTTAAGTATTAGGGGTTTTCCCC
>BQNB010129865.1:5330-19040 GCA_026074375.1 Tanacetum coccineum | reverse complement strand
CACCTTATTATGGCATACATAGGCAATCATGTATTCCTATAATCTATTACTAAAATTCTATATTGAGCTTAAATTCGACCGGGCACAATAAAATGTTGATTTATATTTGATTGACAAATGTACAATATCACCGCCTGATCAGCAAACCAATATTTTGAGGCACATGTACACAATCCTATATTTCGTTAATCCTATAGAAAAACTTTAATTCGATCATTACGGATAAAACTTTCACTTAAAATACATATGACAATAGATATATAATCAGTATCTGATCACTTAAGCTATACGTTATGGTAAAACCCTGTTATCTTATACAATCAGTGACCATTCTACATCGTAATTAGCATTCATTCAAACCACAAATATATACAATCACAAACTATAAAACTGAAGTTTATTTATATAAAAAACAATGAAGTGTAAATTAAACATTCATATAACATATATGTTGTAGTTTTAGTGTTGATAAAATAGCTAGATTCTGATGGAAGGTGTTGGAAGATTGAGAAAAAAACAGTCCAATACATTATTACTGCTATTCAGATCATCTTCGAGCAAACCCATATCATAGTTCGAATCACATAGGTCCAATGATTTCCCTTTTCTAAAAGCAGGCCTCTTTTGAAATTTTTGGCTTATATCAGGTATGTGTTCATCACCTTTTAGCATTCTGTAAACCTGCATCATATGCATAATAGAATGACAAAAATCTCCCACATCTTAAATGAAAACAACTATTTTTTCTTGAAAATTAAAAAAATAGTTGGCCTATTTTGAGACGTTCTGTTGGAACATGATTTATGCATATGGAAGCAACTGACACAATCCGATTCAACTACTCTAAGTCACAAGCGCCAGAAAGATGTGCATTAAGTAGTTCTTCAAAGTTTTTTGAAGCTATTAAAGGTTTAGCCTGCAAGTAATACAACAAAGTTTAGCATACAAGTGATAAAACAAGACCCTTATATAGGGCTACGTATATTTTTTTAATTTCAAAAACGAACATATAAGACATACACACATAACCAAACTCTTTTGTGACTCATCTACAGCAAGACGTCTGGTGATAATCTATAATAATAGTACCCCGTAAGCATATACATCCATTTTTCATCAATCTAATAACATTTTCTCACTCTTCACATCTACTTTCAGTAATGCATCCTACATTAGCCTCATAACACTCGCAATACTTTTTCACACACATCGAATTCCTACGGTTAACCTTTTCTATGTTTTGCAACAATCACTGTCGGCTGATTAACATCGTCCTGATATCAAAATGATGAACAATTAGGGCATCCTAGTTATAAAATATCATTTAGACATTTTATCAAACAACTTGTGTGCAACTTTTGAAAACACGACTCCTAAGCTTTATTTTCTCAAATTTTCTTAAAATAACTAACCAATGTAGTCCACAATATTACAAAACTCATAAAATTGATACATCAAACATGATTACCGAAGAAAATTAAAACAAAAACAAAACTCTAACTCATAATGAACACTAATTGTTACAGATTAACAACAACAAAAACATATATATGCTTTATAATTGATTCTATATAGAAAAACGGACAAAATTAAAATCAAAATCAAAATCAGTTATAAAACTTACTATTATCTCTGATTTAAGCACTTAGGACTCGATAACCAAGTGAATCTGATAATAAATATGTTTATTGTGTTGATTAGAAGGATATTGTGCGTATTCGTTAGAAAATCAAAAAGGTAAAAAGAAAAAAGAAAATCGAAAAGTTAAAAAGAAAAAAATGTGAAAAAATTAGACATTTTATATGATAAAGGATAAAGTTTCATAAATACCCCCTGAAAAATAACAAAAGTTACAAATAGGCCCATGGAGTTAAGAGGAAAAAAGGAGGGGATCTTGACAAGGGAAAAAGTCAATACCATACTTAGAAATAAATACATAAGATCAAATCAATGATAAAAAGATTCCGAGAGAATATTCAGGGTCGTATGTACCAACGAAATAAGGCTTTGCAATTGATAAGATAATCCTGGTTTGATGAAGAAAATTGGTTTTTCTTTAGTGATGAGATATATGATGGAAACATGATATAATTACAACTAAAATTAAATAAAACTTAATTTAGTCTATGGAAACAGTAGTATAGGAAATGAGGTTATTAAAACTTTACGGAAACATATTAGTTTATCAGGGAAATCCTTAAATTAAATTTATACTAAAATTACGGGGAACAGACTAGGTATCGGGAACCTAATACTAAAAATTAAGAAAATAAATGCTAAAAATTAATTAAAATATCAAAATTAAATTCTAATTAAATTAATTTGAAAAATAAATAAAAATAGATCACAAAAAACGGAGGTCTTTGAATGTAAACGAATAAGAAACGGTTAAATACGCACCCGGCAAAACGGGTCTAAGACCTGAATTTTAAGAAAAAATTGAGCTATACTAAATTTTATATTTTTCCTAGACACTAATGACAAAGAAAATTTTTATAAAAAAGAAAAAATATTTTTTTTTTTATTAATTTTCTGATTTTTTATAATTATAAAGATTAAAAATAATCATTAAACTAAGATAACTTGGAAAAAGACAAAAATAAAACAAAAATAAAAGTTATAAAATCATTCTGAAAAAATAAAATTAAATAAAGAAATGTTAATAATTCTAAAAATGTAAAAATGCCCAAATTTTACTGTTTTTATAAAAAGTAATTAAATAGATCTAATTTTAAATTATTTTATATTAATTAAATAAAATTAACTAACTGTGGTTAACTAATGGACTAACAGTTGAAAAAGGACTCAAGGGAAAATCGGGCGGTAACAGGGCTAAATAACCACAGGACTAACAATGTTAACTAGAAAAAGACAAATATTACACAAATGGTCACCTGACAGTGGACCACGATTACAAGGGTGGGTCCAAAGTGTTAATTATCAAAAGCAAAAAGAAGCATAAGTGTGTAAAGGGGACTTAGGAGAACATTTTTCATAAAGGAGTATAAGCCTGAAATGAACTAAATAAGCTAGAAAGTAGCTTTTTGGACTGACAGAAACTTAATAAGCTTAATGTGCTTTATTTTGCTTTCTTTTTAGGATTAAGCCAACTAAATAAGCTAAAACTAAGGAAGATAGTTAAATAGGCTAGGGGAGTCCTAATTATAAGCTAAGGCTTCCTAATAAGCCCTAAAATAAGCTGGAAAGTGACTTAAGCTATGTGACAGTTTAAAAAAGAAAACAGAAAAAAGGTAACTTTAAGGCTAAAATAAGCTAAGCTAAAGGAGGAGTTAAGCTACAAGACTATGGGGAATTAAAGGGCTACCTATAAGCTACAATAAAAGCTAAAAGAAACTAGGGGCTTAATACAAAATAAGCTAGATAGAAGGGGCTGAGTTTAGGTGCTCAGCACCAGGGTAAATGCAACAGTGGCTAGGGGCTTATTTGAGCTTATGCAATAAGCACAAATGAACTTTTTAGCCACCACAAAGCACAAACAGATAACAAGGGGAGGCAAATGAGCTTATTTTCAAAACTTGGGTTTCTAAGGTTAAGAAAAAGCTGCTGATTATGTGGCTTAAAAATGGTTACTTTCAAAAATTATGCACACTAACTTTTGACTCTTACTTGGTCAAACCAAAGGGACAGAACAAGGGCTTGGTTAAAGTGCATAGAAACAACACAACAAGCACAAAATTTGTGTGCTTAAGCTGCATAAGCAGCTTGAGCCTTTAAGCTCAATTTTTGCTTATTGAAAGTTGACAGAATATCAAAAGGGACATAAAAACTTATTTCTAAACTAAAAATGGTAATTTTAATGGCTTAATTAAACCTACACACTCAGCCAAAGTTGGCTGAGTGAGCTTGACCCATACCAAACCCAAAATGACCCATTTTCATACTAAACCAAACACCCCCTTAAATATATAAAACCCTTTTTTTTTTACTGATTTTTATTAAGGGAAGCTAAGAAAGTGATTATAGGTAGTGATTTAACACTTGAACACACTTTAAACAAGTTAAACAGAATTGATGAACTTATATTAGACTTTCCAAATTTCGAACAATTGCAATATCAGAGAACTCTTAACTTTTTTATTAAAAATCAAAAACTTACAACATAAACTCTTAAAAAGGAACTGAATACATTAATTGCTAAAAAGACTTAAATAAAATACATTTAAACTAAAACAGGGTAAAAAAAAAGTGTAACATGGTGCAAAAAACTTCGGCTGGTTTTCTTTCTTTTTATAGAAGTCCTAAAGGTCTTTGGGGCTTCACATGTGCTAGTTGGGTGTGTAGAAAGTCTTCACACAATTCCCAGCCCTTGGATTGCCTTGTGCTACTTTATCATACAACCTCAGCCATAGATGGGGTCTCGGGTTTGCAAAGATTACCAGGGTGGCA
Organism: Tanacetum coccineum; assembly: GCA_026074375.1. Taxonomy (NCBI): domain Eukaryota; kingdom Viridiplantae; phylum Streptophyta; class Magnoliopsida; order Asterales; family Asteraceae; genus Tanacetum; species Tanacetum coccineum. Next base: position 14,633 of record BQNB010129865.1, on the reverse strand, counting down.
AGTTATAAGGGACAGGGTAAGTGGGGAAAGGTGAGGGATAGCTGTAGAGATGTACTAGGGTAGTGGTTTTGGCCATAAACCATGGGGGAGGGGCGGTTTGATTTTGGCGGTAAAGTGGGGAGGGTACGGGGTTGGTTACAGGTTTTAAAAGTAAAGATTGAAAATGATGCAACAATAGTCCCCCATGTTTCTTCCTCTTTTCATTTTATTTTGGCCGAATTTAGTTATAAACTAGGTTTTAGAAAGTGTCACACGATTTGGTCCTCCGTTTTATAACTTAAAAGAATAAAAGGGGTTTAAGGAAATTGCAAATTTGGTCCCTGCTGTTTATAACTAACAAAAGAAATGTCATTTGGCAGTTTTAACCCTTTACTTTATTTTTTTCATTTTTCTTTAATAAAACAAGTTTAAAATTGACATTTTTGGTCCTTATGTTTTATAGAAAGGATTGATGGGCTTTTGTTTTGCTTTTGGGCTTGCATTGGGCCCACTGGGTTTGGTTATTGGGCTTTTTCAAGCCCAATAAGGTGTGGGTTGGGTTTTGTGTGTACAATGGCTGAGATTGGCTGTAACTGGGCTAGGATTGGGCCTTCAAAGTCTTCACAGTCTTTGTCAATTGCACACAAATGGGCTGTTGTAATTGATTGAGGGCCCATTTGGTCTTCACAGTCTTTATAGATATACTATTGGGCTTTCCCGGCCCATCAGATGGGTTAAGATTGCATTCAATAGTATTCTTCAGTTCCGGCTCCGGTTTGACTGCTGATTCTTCAGTATTGACTCTGACTTTGTCATTTTTGGACTTTGGCCTTGATTTTGCACAGTCTTTTCCATTCCATGCTCAGTTTTGTCATTTTGGCTTGGTTTTCTGTCTTTTTGTTGATATCCACTTCCTGCACAATACAAATGCAAAACAAACATATATTTGGCAGTTTTTTGTCTGTTTTTGGTCATTTAAGCTCGTTTTTAGAGGTAAAAGATATGTGTAATTAAGCACTTATCAACCCCCTAAAAAATAACAAAAGTTACAAATAGGCCCATGGAGTTAAGAGGAAAAAAGGAGGGGATGAGGGTTTGATCCAATGGTTGTTGTAGGTTTTCTAGGTTTTTCACCGAGATGAGGTTTTCTCATGATCCCATCTCTCTCTATATATATAATATATATATATATATATATATATATATATATATATATATATATATATTAAAGGACATTATCATAATTGGCCATTTTATAACTCATGTATAACTGTTATAATATGTAATCTAGTTTAATAATAAAAAGTTGTTAAATCTCTAATTTCATAAAGTGTAACTTACACCTTTTTACATTCGTAGATTAGTTGCTCGAACATTTGTGTACCTTGCCTCATTTTCTCGCAAGGTGAGTTTTTGTGGCCCCTTTTCTTATGTTTATTGAGGGGAAACGGTACACAAATGTGGTTTTCAATATTTTAGTGCTGTGTTGAATTGATTTTATATTTTTGACAAAATGTGTGCAATTATATTGCTATATGCGTGTGCAGTTTTGGTGTATTTAATTTACGAGTTGACAGTGTATCTTTGGGTAGAGACTCCCAGTATTTCTTTAGGTAGAGACTTTCGGTATCTCTTTGAGTAGTGGCTCCCAATGTATCTTCGGGTAGAGGCTCCCAATACTTTTTTTGTTTAGCTATGTGACTCTTGATTATGTGATTTCATTAAATGCTTGCATATGCGTATGATACTCAATATTGTCCTACTTGTACAATATACACAACAATTTTGTTTTTACGTTTAAACCTACGAGCTCACCAACTTTATGTTGACGTTTTTGTATATCTATTTTCAGGTAATTCTAATAACAAAGTGTAAAGATTTTGGAGGATCATGGCCAGCTTAGAAGGACTTTAGGCGATTGTCATGGGATATTTTAAGAATTTTGGCTTTAGTCATTGGAACTTATTTATTTCTGTTTGTTTGATGTCATTTGACTTAGATTGTGGGTTTTTTGTTTTATTTAACTTTATGTCTTGTGTGGTTATGTTATCGACTAGCCACAATACAAGTTTTCACTTGTGTCGGGAGTCGTCTTGACACTTCTTTTGTTGAACTTCATTTAGTGAATTCTCTATTGTTAAATATCAATGTGTTATGATGATTCTTTTCCGTTACGCATCGTGTTTTCGCCTAGGCGGGGTGTGACAGATTGGTATCAGAGCCATTAGTTGTAGAGAAGTAGGTGGTTTGACCTAGACTATAACCTAAGTTCCTTTATATAACTGCATAACAGGAACTATGTGTGGTATTGTTCATGTATTTTTCATTTTCTTTTTTTCTCTAAGTTTTATCTCGACCTACGGGCTACTTGCTATCAGAAGATCCATAAGAGGAGCCAATTGAGGAGGAGCCTCTAGAGGAACCGACGGAGGAAGGGTAGTTAGAAGAGTCAGATGAGGAGGCCGACTCAGATCTCCTGTCGGATGCTCGTAGCAGGCATGGACCCGTGGAGTCGGGTGACTCTTTCGAAAGCAAAGTCAAACCCAAGTGAGGCCCAACATAAGCTTATTCTGTCTTTTACCTCGACACATTGCTATTATCAATGATTTCTTTTAGATATTTCTTATTTTAGGCACTATGAGACTTTCATTTTCTTTTTATCGTTTTGGATTTTATCTTTATATAAATAAATATTGCTTTGATGGAACATCATGTTTGTGGTATATTGGGGTCGTGTAAGATTTTCTATGTGGTATATGTATTTGTTATGCGTTATCATTGAGATTTGTAGTCTTGGAAGTAAGTATACGTGTGAAAGGATGCAATTATAATTATGGTGGCTAACATAGTTAAAAAGGCATCACACACGTGGACTTGTGACCAGGATTACATTGATCGGTGTTGCTTGTTAGGTATTAGCTTAAGGCGTTGTTTTATGTGTTGTTGTATTATGAATAGTTACGTAGTCAGTAAGTTTCCCTTCTATCTAACATTTACGAATATCCTGGATATCTCTTATTACCACTATTATGATTATGAGGTTTCCTCGTTTGTTCGATTATTCGTTCGGGTATCTAACTCTCATTTTAGCATTCCTTGTCCGTACCATGTCAGTACCAATATTCCATCTTTCCCATTCAGCGTCTTGATATATATTGGTTGTTCGGATCTACTTATTTTGGCTATTGGTATGTTTCATGGGTTTTTTCCTTGCATTGATTAATTGTAAAAATATCTAAATTTTCTTTTAAGCACTATTTGTTCGTAACATGTTAGTGTGGCTATGTACTCCTTTCTTTTACACATCCTTTTGGTTCCGTCACATGTTTGTCATATGTTAGTACTGATGTTTCTCTATGTTGCTCTTTTGATCGTTATTATGAATGAGTCTTTACGTTCTTCATTTGGTTCATAACGTCTTTGCATGAATTTCTCTTGTGCATGTTCGTTTGACTCTTATTCTAACTATATTATTCCTTGTACTCTCTTTTGCCTTTAAGCAATAGATCTGTGTTAGAGTCCTTATGGTATTTTGCGATCCCTTTTGATATTACAACGTCCTTTGTTTGGGCTACATATTTTATAATGATAATGAAGTGTGAAAATCCTTTTGAAATATATCTTGAAGATGTTTGGGAAAACTATTTTGAATGAGTTTATTACTATATCGCTTTTATATGATTGTCTTCTAATTTAAATAAAACAAACTATGCTTACAATGATTTTTATGAAAACAATGTGATATCGATTGACTGTTAAAACTATGTTTAAGATAATCTTTACAAATAAGATATGATACCATTTTTATATGCTTGTTTTTTATATATATTATTTTATTTTATTATGAAAAGTATGTTTAAAATGATTTTTTTCAATATTATAAACAAATTTTTATTGTTTTAAAATGATTTTTAAAAAAACAGTATCTAGTTGGTTCGTTCGGGTAAAGTCGATTATTGGTATAAGAATTATATCTTTCTCATTTATCAATCTTGATACGTATCGTTATTCGATATGTGCTCCTTTTGTCGCGGTATGCTTGTCGATTCTTTCGTTTGCGTTTCTTATCAGTACAGATATTCTATCCTTTCTTTTAAAGGATTCTCAGGATATTTGATCCGCATCTATTTACATGTAAAATCCCTTATATGTTTCCTAGCCTTTGATTCGATATTTGTTTGCTACCCTATTCGATAACTTGTAACCTTTTGAATTCCTTTGATATTCTTTCTATTCGACAGAGTTACTCTCCGTGGGGAGCACCTGTGTTGTTTGTCAAAAAGAAAGATGGTTCTTTCTGATGTGTATAGATTACCGGGAATTGAACAAGTTAACCATTAAGAACCGTTACCCTCTCTCTAGAATCGATGACTTATTAGATCAACTTCAAGGCTCGCTTTATTTTTCTAAAATAGATCTCTGTTCCGATTACCATCAGTTAAGAATACACGAAGCCGACATTCCAAAGACTACTTTTAGGAAGCGATGTGGGTATTTCAAGTTCACGGTTATGCCTTTTGGGTTGACTAATGTGTCTTCGTGGACTTGATGAACCGAGTATGCTAGCCGTATCTAGACAAATTCGTCATCGTGTTCATCGAAGATATCTTGATCTACTCGAAGTAAAGGAAGATTACGAGATTCATCTTAAGTTAATTTTAGAGTTTCTCGAGAAGGAGAAGTTGTTTGCTAAGTTTTCAAAGTGTGAATTTTGGCTACAAGAGGTACATTTCCTCATGCATGTGGTTAACAGTAATGGTATTCATTTGGAACCCAGAAAGATCAAAGTAGTAAAAAATTGGAAAGCTTCTAAATCACCGTCAGAGATACGCTCATTCTTAAGATTGGCAGGTTACTACCGACTATTAATCGCAAATTTCTCTAAGATGGCCAAACCCCTCACCTCCCTAACACAAAAGAAAAAGAAGTATGAGTGAGGTTGATGTCGTATAAATACGTACTAGCCGTATGTATAAAATATCAAGTATCCCGTTAGAAATAAGAATCACTTTTAGAAAAAGTAATAATTAAATCTCCCGGAGTCGTATTCACCGCGAGAATTGAATTGAAAATCACGTTTATGTTTCTCATTGGATGCTTGATTATCTTTTGATTGGTTTTTGTTTTTAAACTACTTTAAATATTTAAAGAAACTATTTTTTTAGACTAAAAATTATACTAGAGATTAAACTAGCAAATAATAAGTTAAACTATCTAAAAAGATATATAAGACGAATATGCTTGCTAAGTGACGTGAGAAGATCCTTAAGTGTGAATTAAAGTTTTTAATGACGAATTAGTACCCATAAAAATACTATTTTCTCACAACGTTGGTTTATTTTGAAAACAATATCTTATAAAGGTATTAATTACTAGATTTGATGTTTGATTATTTCTTCGACTTTTGCCCTTCGAAATAACCAAATAAAGATCATAACTATGTTACAAGCAACAAGTAAAGCAATACTAATAATAATATCTAAATTAAACAAGACAATAAACATAAACAAATAAAAATAAAAAGATAAGGAGAAGGGATTAGAAGTCACCAAGTTGAAGAACGCGGACGATATGAACTCTAGATTACCCGATAATACCAAATCCATGAGCTCAATACATGCATCCTCCTTTTGATTTTTTTTCACAATCACAGTCACTAATCTAATATATTTTTGTAGTTTTATAAATCTTGTAGACTGAGTAAAATTGCTAAATCTACAAATATGACAAAAAGTGATTTTCAATATGTAAACTAATTAAAACGTTACAAAGTAATTTTTAAACTAGTCTAATTATAAAAAGAAGTGTAGAGATCAACACTTCTTCAAAGTAAAAGTAAGCAAATGAGACTTAAAATTAGAACAGAGATGGAGTTTTTCAACATTCGTGAAGCAAAGATTTGAGCAAAAGAACGATTGGAAATGAAACTAAAATATGATATCTTCGAACCACCTCATTTCATCGAAATATAACAAAGATGAAGTAAAAGGAATAACGTCAAGAACTAATTTAATTGCTACACAACTAAAATTAAAGAAACATATGATATCAAAACATTAATAAACTACTACTACGAAAAGAAAAAATGAAAATATGAAAAGATAAGAAAAATCATCCTTTTTTTCGATGCCGGCTGCTCTTCCTTTATAACATATCTGCGTTTTCCTTACGCATTAAACTTGGGCCTGTGTTACCTTATCTTTTTCTTGGGCTGAAATTCTAACCTTCTAACTAATGGGCTGAGTGGGCTTGCAATAGTATTATTAATGGGTTTATTATTATGATGGGTTTAGCAAGTGTAAGGGTCGGCCTGACCCTTATAAAGGAATGCTCAGGGAATATTAATGACTTTGTCTTGATCTCGAAAAACGCGTAAACATCTTCAAATCTTAACCAAAAGTCATCGTTTTTGCTTTATTTTCAATCCCTTATGCCTGCAAGACATAAAAACACAAACAAACATATTTGCAATATAATTAAGCATATTTTAGTATTTTTAGTCTGTTTTATATTGTTTTACGGGGTATAAATGATGTGTGTTTTAGTGCACATCAGAGGCGTAGAACAAGAAGAAGCCTTTCAGACTCTGAAGGATAATTTGTGTAATGCTCTAATTTTGACACTCTCTGATGGACCAGACGACTTTGTGGTATATTGTGATGCGTCGAACCAAGGTTTCAGGTGCGTATTGTTGAAAAAGGGTAAAGTGATTGCATACGCATCTCAACAGCTAAAAATTCTTGAAAGAATTATACCACCCATAATTTAGAGCTTGGGGTTGTAGTATTCGCCCTCAAGAACTGGAGACATTATTTGTACGGGAAAAAAAGTGTTATTTATACTGATCATAAAAGTATTTAGCATATCTTTGATCAAAAGGAGTTGAATATGCATCAGGGGCGATGGATTGAGCTCTTCAGTGATTATGACTGCGAGATTCGCTATCATTCGAGAAAGGCAAATGTAGTTGCTGATACGTTAAGCAGGAAGGAAAGAATTAAACCAAGGAAAGTACGACCTATAAGCATGCTTATCCAATCGGGTATCAAGGATAAAATACTGGATGCCCAGAAGGAAGCGTCCAAAGATAAAAACGCACTAGTAGAAAAACTGCGAGGGTTAAAGAAACATATGGAGAAAAGGGAGGACGTTGGATTATACTTTATGGATCAGATATAGGTTCCGTTGACGGGTAATGTAAGAATCTTAATCATGTATGAAACTTACACAACAAGGTACTCTATTCGTTCAGGAGCGGATAAGATGTACCATGACCTTAGAGATATGTATTGGTGGTCGGGTATAAAGAAGGACATAGCCATTTATGTTAGCAAGTGTTTGACATGCTCAAAGGTTAAAGGTGAACATCAAAAACCCCCTGGCTTGTTTCAACAACCAGAGATTCTCAAGTGGAAATCTGAGAAAATAACTATGGATTTCATCACAAAGTTTCCTCGAACTAGTAGTGGGCATGGCACAATTTAGGTGATTGTGGATAGATGACTAAGTATGCACATTTCCTAACGATTTATAAGGACTAGAAGATGGAAAAGTTGGCGAGAATTTACATCAATGAAGTAGTAGCAATGTATGAGGTGCCTATGTCTATTATATCTGATCGTGATGGTCGGTTCACGTCACAGTTTTGGCAAACATTATAGAAGGCATTGGGAATACGGTTGGACATGAGTAAATCTTATCATCCTCAGATTGACGGTCATAGTGAGTGCACTATATATACATTGGAATACATGCTTAGAGCATTTGTCATCGACTTTGGAGGAAGCTGAGATACTCATCTTCCTTTAGTTGAGTTTTTTTATAACAACAATTACCACTTAAGTATTAAATGTGCCCTGTTTGAAGCACTTTATGGATGAAAGTGTTGATCACCCGTTGTTTGGGCAGAAGTTAGGGAAAGCTAAATGATTGGCCTGGAAATTGTACAAGAAACCACCAAAAAAAATATTTCAAATCAAGGAGAGGCTCAAGGCAGAAAGAGATCGCCAAAAGAGCTATGCCGATAATCGATGTAAGCCTCTAGAGTTCAGCATAGGCGATCAAGTATTACTCAAAGTGTCACCCTTGAAAGGTGTGGTACGATTTGGCAAAAAGGGGAAGCTAGCACCAAGGTATATAGGACCGTTCGAGATTATTGAATGGACTGGTCCTGTAGCCTATCGACTAAAATTGAGCAACGTTCACGATACGTTTCACGTGTCAAACCTGAAGAAGTGTCTGGCAGATGCAAATTTGCAGGTGCCACTATACGAAATCAAGATTGACAACAGCTTATGCTTCGTAGAAGAACCCGTTGAGATTATGGATCGTGAAGTAAAGAAATTGAAGCGTACTAAGATTTCAATAATCAAGGTTCGATGGAACTCAAAGCGAGGACCAGAATTTACCTGGGAGCAGGAAGACTAAATGAAAACCAAATACCCGCACTTGTTCAGTGGTCAAAATCCTAGCAGTATAACGTACTGAATTTCGGGACGAAATTCTTCTAAAGTGAGGATACTGTGACATCCGTCACAAAATCAGGTTAGTCAACTTTGACTATTTACCCAACGTTGAGAACTAGTTAGACTAATGTTTATATACTTTTTCCTGAGGCATAGAACATGAATAATTCTAGAAGTTAAGTGGTTAAACATCTTATTTTCCTCTAGTTTTGTTAGTAATGATGAAATCTCTAAGTATTCATGTTTTCCAAAAATGTTTAATTGATTCTTTTAGCGCATTACTAAGCATATTATGTAAATAATAATGTTGTAGTGTAAATATTATGTAATGTACTTTTAATAATGACTTGTTAAATATTGGTAACGTCAAACAAACAAACATTATTATAGTGATAGTAATAAATAGAAGTGAATCAGTAGCATGAATATATAAGAATGAATTATCATTTCTAAACTAACATTTGTAGACCTTTCTATAAAATTCAATCTTTCTGTAAACACTAAAAACAAATAAAGGTGTTAATATTTAAAACTTATCATAACCACACAAAGCGTCCCAATTACAAGAATGATCTCATGAATACCATAGTAGTACTAATAGATACAAATATATATCTATTTAATCTTGCGATTTGCGTCAACCTGATGTAAGCTCGAGTTGTATATTGTTTGGTTTATATAGCAAATGTTTATATATATATTTGGTTATGTCGTGTTAATAAAACGCACCAAACTAAAAGTTTCATTTGTGCCTTATAGCGTAAACAAGGGAGTACAACCCCTACAAAACCTATCAACATCTATCATTTAATAATAAAAAAACTAAACAGCAACCTCGAACGAAAATAAAAAGAGTTGA
>BQNB010129864.1:0-19040 GCA_026074375.1 Tanacetum coccineum | reverse complement strand
TAACGGACCTCAAACTTCTTCTCCTCAAGAGACGGAAAATGAACCCGAGGTGACAAAGGATACGGTGCAACCAAGCACCGAAACCATCCAACCTCCGGTGGTCCAAACTCATGAACCTGTTGTTGTTCCAAAGACTAAACCAACCTTGCCTTATCCTTCAAGGGCCAATAAAGAAAAGTTCCATGAAAAAGATGATCTTTTAGCTTCAAAATTTATGGAGATTTTTCGGAATCTCCATGCCCAAATTTGCACCAATGTTTAGAAAGCTCCTCAATGACAAGGATAAGATGATTGAGTTGACAAAAACACCGGTAAACGAAAATTGCTCGGCGGTCATCCTAAAAAAGTTTCCCGAGAAACTTGGGGACCCCGGTAGATTTCTTATACCGTGTGATTTTCCGGAGATGAACGAATGCTTAGCCTTAGCCGATCTCGGTGCAAGCATCAACCTAATGCCTCTCTCCATTTGGAAAGAACTAAGTCTCCCGGCTTTAACCAAAACTCGAATGATACTTGAACTTGCCGACCGAACGATTTCTACTCCAACCGGCATCGCCGAGGATGTTTTCGTGAAAGTTGGAACGTTCTTCTTTCCTGCCGATTTTGTGGTCGTTGATTACGTTGCCGATCCTCGGGCTCCCTTAATCTTAGGAAGACCTTTCTTGAGGACGGCACGTGCCTTAATAGATGTTCACGGTGAACAAATGACCCTTAGACATGATGACCAATCCGTAACCTTCAAAGTTGGTTGATACTATAAAAAACTTTCTCCTACGCTATATCATTAAATCAGTTTACCGTTCTAGTCCGATGTTATTGACATTGCTGTGAAGAATATGCTCAAGAAGTACTTGAAAAATTTCTGAATGTGGCCAATCATCAATTCTACTTTGGCCTTATGATCGATTCTCGACTCTCAATCTTTCCTCCCTTCGGAGGAAGTGATTTTTCTAATAGAACGAGATCGATTTGATGAATTTCTTAAACAATGATGCTTAAATAACACCGGGTGTTGACGGCATATATGATTCTGAGGGAGATACTGTTTACTTAAGGAATTGATAAGTGTGATCTATTAGTGACCCAAAATCTCCTCCCGTCATCAGTTTGTGAAAATTTATGTTCTGAAAGATTAATTCTTCATCGTGAAGATCCTCCCGACCTAGAAATCAAAGATCCTTACCATCCATCATGGGGTATAAGTTTTTTGGTGGGTAGATAAGACAATTACCCGGTCATAATCGCTAAAAAACTCTGAAAGATGAGGATATAAAAATCGCCCTGATCAAGGTTTCTTAAGCCACACAACATGCATAGCTTGGAATCTTTTTTGATATTAAGGGGATAGATCCACAGTTTTGCATACCCATAAGATTTTGATGGAGGAAAAATGCCAAACCCGCTTAGTTCAAATCAAAGAAGAGTTAACCCTCAAATCCATGAGCGTTATTAAGCAAGAAGTATCAAACTTCTAGATGCAGGGTTCTAATTTACAATCTATCTTGGACAGTTCCCTGCGGGTAAAGCCCGGTGCATTGTGTCCCTAACGAACAGGGAGGCATAACCATGGTAAAAAATGAAGAAAATGAATTAATACCCACTAGGTTGGTTATAGATGGCGGAGTTGGCATATCGATTACCAAAAACTCAATGATGCCACTCGTTAAAGGACCTTTCTAGTTGTACCCTTTATGGATCAGCGCTTGAAAGATTAGCCGGAAATGAGTACTATTGCTTTTTGGATGGATTCTCCGGCTACTTTCAGATCCCAATTGACCCACTTGATCAAGAAAAGACTACCTTCACCTGCCCTTACGGGACATTTGCCTCTCAATCGCATGCTTTGGGGTTATACCAACTGCAGACGGGCCGTTCTAAAGGTGTATGGTTGCAATCTTTCACGATATGATTGAAAAAACCATGGAAGTCTTCATGGATGATTTCTCGGTTTTCGGTGATTCTTTCTCCTCTTGCCTTTCCCATTTAGACAAAATGCTCCAAAGGTGTGAAGACACCAATCTTGTGCTAAATTGGGACAACAATGCCCACTTTATGGTCAAGGAAGGAATAGTCCTTGGCCATAAGATTTCTAAGTCCGGGATTGAGGTTGATAAGGCAAAAGTTGATGTCATTGCAAAATTGCCTCATCCCACTACCGTGAAGGGTATTCGCAGTTTTCTCGGTCACGCCGGATTCTACCGACGATTTATTTAGGATTTTTCTGAAATCGCCCGGCCTATGACCCACCTTCTTGAAAAAGAAACTCCGTTTATCTTCTCGAAGGAATGCATCAAAAGCATTTCTCGAACCCTTAAGAATAATGTTAACCAGGCTTAAGTTAGTTGCTCACGATTGGGACTTGCCCTTTGAATCATGTGTGATGCAAGTGATTTTAGCTATGGGGCCAGAGTCAATCGGGTAACGTAGACCAAGCACTTAACCGATACAGATGCAAGCAAAACTATGACCAAGGCTTCAAGCAAACCATTACATACATATGGAAAAGGGAAATTTATTGTCGTAGTGTATGCTTATTCGAGAATTTATGGCCCATATCTTGTCTTGTCCAAAAGCATAGTGTATACGAACCATTCGGCTCTCAAGTACTGCCTTGCTAAGCTGGAGCTAAGCCAAGATTGCTCCAGTGGATTTTTGATGTCCAAGAATGTGATTCTGTCGTTTATTCGTGATAAAAGGTCAGCAGAAAATCTCTGCCGCCGACACCTTTCTAGACTTGAAAATCCCATCAAGTAGCTCGAGAAAAAGGAAATTACGGAAACATTTCCTCTCGAGACACTCGGGATGGTTACCTTTCGTGGTGATGATAATGCCCCATGGTTTGCCGATTTTGCAAACTACCATGCGGGGAATTTTGTGATCAAAGGGATGTCGTCTCAACAGAAAAAAAGTAGTTTTTCAAGATTGACAAAACACTACTTTTAGGGCGACCCCCTTCTTGTTCTAAGATATAGTGCGGTCATCACAGTGATCTTGGCTGTGTGTGCACGGCAAGGAAGCTCTGACATCTCGAAGCTTGCCCATAACAAGGACCCACGGTCGGGGACATTCATGGTGCAAATCTCACCGCCAAAAAGGTCTTTGATGCCGGTTTCTTCTGGCCCACAATTTACAAAGATGCCCACGAGTTGGTTAAAAACTGCGACTCGTGCCAACGTCAAGGAAAAATTTCACAACGTGATGAGATGCCTCAAAATTCCATCTAAGTTTGCGAAATCTTTGACATTTGGGACATTTATTTTATGGGGTCGTTCCCGTCTTTAAGAGGGAACAAATATATACTCGTGGCCGTTAATTACTTGTCAAAATGGGTTGAAGCAAAAGCGCTCCCCACCAATGACGCCCGAGTTGTTTGCAAATTTCTTAAATCTCTTTTCTCTAGATTTGGTGCCCCTCGTGCAATCATAAGTGATCGTGGAACCCATTTTTGCAATGACCAGTTTGCAAAGGTCATGCTTAAATACGGAGTCACTCATCGTCTCTCCACCGTGTATCACCCACAAACAAGTGGGCAAGTTGAGGTATCGAATCGTGGCTTAAAAAGAATTCTTGAAAGGAACGTGGGTGAAAATCATGCCTCTTGGTCGGACAAACTGGATGACGCACTTTGGGCCCTTACGTTACCCAGCATTAGCAAAACCCCCATCGGGTGCACTCCGTACAATGCTTGTATATGGAAAGGCATGTCATTTGCCGGGTCGAATTGAGAGCACAAAGCTTACTAGGCCTTACGCATAAAACTTTGATATCAAAAACCTCCGCGGGTGATCACAGAAAAGTTCAGGCTCAACGCACTTAATGACTTCGTGCTCATGCTTATGAAAATACTTTGTTTTACAAAGATGGAGAAACAAAGAGGAATCATGAACTCCAAGATCAAAAATCGCTATTTTCAAATTCGCGTGGATCGAGTCCTCCTCTTTAACTCTAGATTGAAGATTTTCTCGGGCAAGCTTAAGACCCGTTGGAGTGGACCATTCACTGTAACCCAAGTTTTTCCATATGGCACTGTCCGAGTTATCCAAAACTCCTGGGGCCAAATTTAAAGGTGTGGTCATTTGTTTGAAGCCTTATTTGGAGGGGTCCTCCCCGCACTATTGGTAGTCCCGGAATCTTCTAGAAGTTACCCATGGACCAATAAATTCGGGGATTTGCTGGTCAAGCATAGCGGACCTTAAACAAGCGCTTCGTGGGAGGCTACCCATGCTTATTAAGTAGTAGTATTATAGTGTTTTTGTGTATGGAGGCTTACTATTCCATTACCCGCTGTTTTGGCACCGTGTTTTGTGTGTTTTGTTTTTATGTCCAGCATTTCTCGGATTTGTGAATGACTCTGTTGCCTGCTCGCAGTTTTACCCTTCATCACAAGAATTACACATCCTCAGCTTCATTTTGGGATCCAATATCCAAATCTAATTGAACTAACGTTTTATCTTTGGCACACTTTAAATTACAACAATCTAAAAGTGGCCCCCTTTTTCAAATAGGGGGGGGGATTTTTTTCATCTATCGTAGGTACCCCCTTTAAAACATTCGAGGATGATGTTTAGTTCTAGTCATGGGGGATCTTTCGATTTGATTTTTGCCTGCAGGTTGTTTTGGTCACGTAAATCCCGTTCTTTACCACAAAATTTTTGCAAAAAAAATACATAAAAAAATGAAAAAATTTAAAAAATTTTCAATATAAAAATAAGTGTTTTGTAACAGTTTTGACTTTCCTAATGGTTGGATGAGAATAAATTTGGACTCGATCGAGTGTGTTGAGGCCCTAGACTTTGTCCTTAACCAATTTAAATAAACGAAAGTTATTACGCTAAGCATTTGCAGGATCCTTTTTATTAGGAGATTTTAAATTTGCGAAATGAAAGAAGCAATTGATAGTTTATTTACCAACGTAGATGCCCTAAACAAGGATTATTTGGAATCTTAAAGCTTATAAGTGTAACTTGTGCTTTTTCTCCTAGTAGCTCTTAACCTGACTAATAAACGTGCTTAATTTTGCTTTAATTTTAAACCGACGTTTTCTAAAAAGAAGCTCTTTCGGAAACGAAAATATTCATCTTAGTTCAGCCTTATACTTGAGTTTTTAAAACGAAATTTTCTCTATTATGGAAAATATGCTGCAAAATGAAAAAAAATGACGAAAAAATGACAAAAAAATGAAAAAATAATATAAACTGTGGGCTGATAAAGGTTTACTGCATCTTGCCGGCTCACAACCGATGTTGTAGTCTTCAAAACAAAGCCCATAGTGCATTCGTAAGTGTCATCAATAAGAAACCGTCGTCAGACTAAGTCACTACATCTTGTTGGAGGCGTGGCCGATGTTGTAGTCATGTAAATGATGACGGTATTATAGTATAGTATATAGAAATAAATGAAAATTTAATGGTTAAGATTTCTTTTTCTAAACTCAAGTATAATTTTGAACTAAGAATAACTTACTTTAAGACTTCAAAAGTTGTTGGTTGCCGTTGGTAGATTGTTGCTAGGAATAGTCTTACCAATGAGATCATTAAATCTTTGATCTTTACGTGCTTTGAGTAGTATTTGTTTATTTAACGGTAAATCTAAGAAATTTGGCCTAAAAGGGTGGAGTATCCCGCTATTACATTGCGAACATTCTCCTGTGGGGTCTCAACCTGATAACCTAAGTCGAACTCGGCTGGGATCTATCGAGAATATGCTGGTTGGTGGGTGATCTAGTCTTTTCCCCGGATTTCTTCAGAAATATCGTTATGCACATAAACTATACTACTTTCTAAAATTGTCGATCTAAATTTAACTTAGAATTAAGCACAATCACACTAATTGAATAATTGTTGGGAGCAAAAAGTTGACAAGTCATAGCTATAAGTAGTGTTAGCATCTTTACTTGTACTTAACGGTGATTTTGTTTTCACGCTTAGCTTGGGACTAGTGAAAAATCGGGGAAGATGAATTTATCAGTCAGGACATCCATAGATTATTCTATGGGCGCTTCTCATTCTATGATCTCAGTGTTGATAAAATAAAGGAAGTCAAATAGGTAATTAAGAAAAGAAAAAGGAAAATCCAAAAATATTAGGGATAGTTAGTGTACATATAAAAAATGGTGAAAAACAGGACCTTTGTCGAAGCTATTGATTCTTTAGTTCCATTGACGATACACTTAGCTACTTTTTGAGTTATTAGTCGAGGGGGATTAAGTTCTTGGGTTTCTTGTCGTGTTTACTTATAACACTTGCGTGAGGAACTGGCCAAGACCTTAGTATGGGAGGATTCTTTGAGTATGTGTTTATTACAATACTATTTTCCATTAAAAACGAGCCTAAATGACTAAAAACAGACAAAAACTGCCAAATATATGTTTGTTTTGCATTTGTATTGTGCAGGAAACAGATATCACACAACAGGACGAAAAACAAAGCCAAAAACGAAAAAACTAAGCACGAAATGGAAATGTGTGAAAAGACGAAGCCAAGTCAAAGCCAAAAAGTCAACCAAGTCAAAAAGTCAATAGAAAAGTCAAACAGTCAAAGTCAAAGTCAACCCCGACAAAGTCAGAGTCAACTCTGAGAAACTGAAGAAGAAAAGACAACTTGAGGGACCACAATTGCCAATTCTAAAAGTTAAAAGAAAAGGGTAAAAGACTCAAGGGGTGGAAATGCTATTTTATGGAAATATAACTTAAGGGGGCAATTCTGCCAACCCCTTAAAGTTATAACACACAAGGACTGACTTTGCAAGTCACCTATATGAGTTGAGGGGGCATTCCTGCCAAACCCTAAACTCATAATACCACAAGGACTCGTTGTGCAAAAACATAATATACTTCGGGGGACCAAATTTGCCAACTTACCCAAACCTTACCCTGATAACCTTAAAACAAGTTTTCGCTTCTTTTTAAATTCAAGCACTTTACGGGTTTTCTTCTTCTCTTTATTAACCTGCAACATAAATTATCCCAATGGCGTATGAATGACTTCACCCTCAACCCACTAACTCCCCCCAGCTATAAGATAGCCAACTTGGCAATCCTTCACCATTTTCAAGAGCTTTCGACTGCTGTGATGACTAGAAAAGAAGCACAAGTGATTTGGAGGGCCAAGATTGCCTTTGTCTTTTATCTCACATAACTAACACAACCTCTGGAAGACCTCACAAAGAAAGCACAAGCTGCAAGTTCATAGAATTCGACTTAATTCGGTATAAACATGCGACCCATGTTGACTCATTCTAGATCTTAAATTATTGTAGTTTAATTGTCATTTTAAATTAAGTCATTTTTAGCTTATTGTACTTTCTCTTTCAGTATTGTACTCCTTTCAAAAGTTTAATGAAAATTTGAGGTATTTAAGTTAAATTTCAATCTTTAAATTCCAAGTGTTAAGTTGTTAAATTGTGTTAAAATGAGTTCAAAAAGCTCTTAGTATAGCTTATTTATAAGTTGTTTTCATTAAGTAAACTAAAAAAGCTATTTAGTTAAGAAAAATAAAAAAAATCCAAAAAAAAATACCACAGCTTATAATTTGGATGATAAGCCGGATATGGATGGGCTTATGGACTCAGTAGCTTGTTAAACACAAGCTAGAGCTTTGTTGATTAAGCTCTAATGAGCATTGATAACCTTGTTTAGAGAAAAGGGCCTTGTAAGTCTCTATTTTCCAAGTTTTGGCTTATTTATTGTAGCTTTGCTCATTATTGCTTATTTCTATCTTTTCGTACTTATTAGTGCTTATTATGCTTAGTTAAGTGTTAGTTTAGGCTTTTGAATCATTATTTCATCTTGTTCTTTAAATATGTCCATTTTAGCTAAAACTGCCATTTGCTTATTATTCTTATCTGAGTGCTTAATCTTTGTTGGAAATTGATCATTTTGGCTTAACATGCATGTCTCATAATCTGTTTTTGATTCTCTCAGCTTAAATCACACAAAACCAATACTTTAAGTAAGCCATTTCAAAAGTTAAGGGGGTTTGGGTCAAGGGTGTTGAATGGGTAGTTAGAAATTGTTTTAAAAACCCAATGGGTTAGAGAGAAAACTTTGTTAAGCTATTTTAGCATCAAATTAAGTTTAATTTTTAGTTTTTGTAATTTAAAATCAAGTTTGCAAGCCTTGTGTATTAACTGTCCAAACCTGTCACTTTTGGACAGGTTGCACAAGCTTATTTGCATAAGCTACTCTAAAACCCTTTTGAGCCTTGTTCCACACTCATTTTGAGTGTTTATTAGCATTGGTGAATTTTGTTTTAGGCCTGCATTGACCAATTTAAAAGTCGGTCAAATCTATTTCCATTTGTGCTAAGTGTAAAAACAACACAAACCAGCCCTTTAGATAAGCTTTTTCAAAGCTTATCTGTGTTTCAAATTCCTTTTAAAAAGCATATTTGGAAAGCTCTCAGGTCATAGTTTTCAAAGATACAATCCATAAGCTTGTAAGGGGACATCTTCAGGCTTATTTTTGAGCCCAAAAAGCCACCCAAGGGCTGTTTTGTAGAATTTGTTTTACCCATTTTGGGAAAATGGCTTATTTGAGTTTATTTGCTTATTCCCTTGGCTTATTTAGGTTTACAATTGCTTATTAGTTTAGACTAAGTTCATTTCAGCTTATTTTAGTTTAATTCAGCCCATAGTTTAGCTTTTTAAAACCTTTTTCATCGTAAAGCACCTTTGGTAGTATTAACTTTAAAGTTAATACTGCTCTTTTTAATTAGCCTTTTTTTTTAGCTTATTAGTTGTTCAAAATAATTGAAGTCTGCTTTTTCTTATAGTTTTTTATGTCCTCTTTTTCTATTTCTAGCTTATAGGTCCTTAAGTATCCATCCTTGTGCTTATTTATAAGCACAAATGTGCCTCCTTATCTGTTTTATATCTAGCTTTTAGCTTATGTGCCAATCTGCTTATATGAGCTTATAGCTCATTATAATTGCTTGTTTCTTGTATATTAGTGCTTATTAGGTCTATTTAGTTAGTTTTCATAAGCCCATTCTCATTGTACTTAGCTTATTCAGTCTAAAATTTTAGATAGTTTGTCAAACTTAATTTTTAAAATCTGTCTGTCATAGCCTTTTCTACTAGGCTTTTTATAGCCTATTTTTCTTCCAAAATGCTTTTTGATTGTTGTTTTGTATAAATTTTTGTTCAAGATTTTAAGTTTTATAAGTGAATAAGCCACAAGATTCTGTCCTAGGGCTTATAAATAAGCTCAAATTTGTGCCTTTGTCTGTTTTGTATCTAGTTCTATGTCAGTAGGTGATTAAGCTTTTCTAAGCTTATTGCTCATTCAAACTTGCTTATTTGTCATCTGCATTTGCTTATTGTGATTAGCTTAGCCTTAGTTTCTAGCTTATTTGCATTCTAGCAGCTTAACAAATCTAAAAAAAAGATAATAATAAGCCATTTAGCTTAATAAGCTATTCTGTCTATTTTAAGTGCTTTTTACAGCTTATTTATAAGCTTTCATAAAAAGTCATAGTTGTGAAAAGTGCTTATTTTTGTGTCTTGTACAAGTTTGTAAAAAAAATTAAATAAAATAAAATAAAGGGTAAGCTGGGGTGAGTCGGGGCTCAAACCCCCGACCTCAACAAGCCTCAACCCTTATAAACCCCACACCACTACCGCTGTGCTACAATAGCTCATCCGGTAGTGGTTTGTAAGGTTTAATATTTGAGGCCACTTTGGCCCATTAAGCTTATAAGCTGATTGGGCTTATTTGATAAGCTGGTTTCCCCAGCTTATTTTTTTTAGGACTGTCATACTTTAAGCTAGTTTGTGTAATTTTTTCAGATTTTTTTATAAACATTTAATATTTTTTATAATTTATCATCTTTAAAACTTTAAAAAATCGTAAACAATAAAATAAAAGTCAGGAGGAAAAATATATTTTTTAAAAAATTCTCTTTCTTCATATCAGTTTTTCTTTGAAAATGGTAAATTTTTCATAGGGGTCATTTTCTCAAAATCAGTTTTCTAAGAACGGGATTCAAACCCCGTTTTTGATTTGACTCGTTTTTTGTCCAAACTAACTCCGTTTTTAGTCTAGTTTTTTTTAAACTTCGTTTTTAGTCAAGTAGAATCTATTTTTAGTTTAAAAATTGTTCTAGGGTTAAAATTGCAAATTTTAGGTTTTTGACCCTCGTTTTCCGTTCTGTTTTTGTATTTAAGCATTATAGGCTTAGTTTTTTAGTTTTATTTATCGTTTTTTGCATATTTAATTGTAGACAACTAGAAAACAATCATAACTTTGTCATATGCAACATCTTTTAATATCAATCCGTCATTTACGATTTTTCATTCAGCCTCGTTAGGGACTTTACGACCGGGGAATTATACTTCCCGAAAACATATATATATTCTTATTTATGGAATTTTTGAGACTTGCCCTTGGTTAGCAATTGTTTGGTTTTCCTTATATAATATATATATATATATATATATATATATATATTATTGAACGAATCAATTTTCCATTGAACAACCTCATCAGAAAGTGACTCGTCATCACTAGAGGTAAAATCGTCGTTTGAATCAAAGAGAGGATCTGAGGAAAGTTGAAAAAATCATAACAAAACTGGCATATCACATTCACTTGCATTTTCGTAAAAATCCTCGGACCTCACTTGGGATGGGACAAGATTTCTCAACACTAGACTTTATTAATTCGTTCGATTCCTTTTCAGGAATAGTGTCAAGTTGCTCGTCCCCTATTATGAGAGAGTCAACGGGCTCTTTGGTTGATAAAACAGGAGTGATCGCTTTAGGCCTTCTCCATATAACAGTATACTCATCATAGTCATCATCGAAGTAGAAAAGGCGAGCACGATTTAGCTATAGACAGAACTTATATATTCTGAAAAAACTCTTCACTGCTTTGTTTGCACATTCTTCAAGAGTTTACTCATCAATTCTTGACATATCCCTCTGTCGATATTGTCTTGTCCATCAAAGCATCTATACTTTCGCCAAAACTTTCCCAAGCTATCAATATAACCTTTGGTGTTACTCCAAAAGGTATACGACTAAACTTCCTTAAGAAAGTGTAAACGTCTTTTAAAAAGTTATCTCTAGCTACTTCATCGTCAATCATAGAAGAACTCCAATATGGAATAAAACTTTGAGCTGCTGTATCCTTCTTTTCTTGTTGACTTCCTTTAAGACTTTGTAAATCATCCATTAGTTTAAGAAGCAATTCTTGCATAACTCCAGGTTGATTCTGCTCTTCTCTCATAGTCTGCTTAATCTTAAGAAATCTCTCCTCAGCAAGCATTAGAGCCATGCACTTTTCATTAGGAGGTATATGATTATACTCCTTTAAAAAGGCTTGTATAGCTTTCATTAAGTCTTCTTGAGCTTACAAAATTTCCCTACTTGTCTTTTGAGGAGGATAGTTAACGGGAAACTGCGGGGGTTGAAATTGGTCAAAACCGAAAGAATTAGGATCATAGCAAGAATTTTGCTCATAATAATCTTCATTCATTGGTTGACAATGAAAAGTTTCATGAGGACCCCCGCAATTTTAACAACAATTGTATTGTTGAGAAGAACTTTGAAAATTTTGTGAAAAATAATTATCATTAAAGTTTTGATTGTAACACGGCTCCTGCTCATAGACAAGCGGGAACTGTGGTGGACAATCATAACCATAAATGTGCATTATTTCACTAAATCACACAGTAAGTCTCAACTGAGTTGTGGGGGTGGTGTGAGGCAACATTCGGAGATCTTGAAAGAATTAAGTTTGGAATCATAATGAATGAATTCTCATCTTCATAATTGCATGTCGGATGAACACTTGGCAAAATCTGTGGGAGCTCATTAATGGTTGATTGCATTGTTCTGGATTAGAGATAATCGGAACTTTTAGTGGACAATTATAACCAATATGAGCACCGTTCCCACAAGACTTGCAAGTACATTGTTGACAAAAGATACCGTCTAACAAATCACCACACTGGTAACAGCAATTGTGGTTAATTTGTAGAGGATATGATTCTAGATATATAAATTGCAATATGGAGAGATATTCTGGACTCAGCCTACGCCCAAACAACACCCAAGTTGCAGCCCATTAAATATGTAAGACAGAAACAGTTGAATCTTGGTCGCTATACTTAAGCACGTAAACAAGGATGATGATAAACATTAAACAGCAATTTCAACGATAAACTAAGAAATTGTGATAAACTAAACCAAACATGAAGATCTTCATTAAAATGGCTTATACCCGTAGGTATTATCCTTCAAGCACACCAATGTAATAATTAATACACAGAGAGTAATGATTTAGCCAGGGGTAATCTAATCGAGTTAACGAATGATACCAAAAACTAAACGATTACAAGAGTATAAGAAATTACACATTGTCTCCTATGGAATGAATCGTGTTGCTCGACCTCTTCTGCTCTTTTTCTACCCTGAAAATTGACTTTTATGGATTAGGTATATAGAATGGATTTAGCACCTTCTTAAACTTGTTTTTAAGTTTTCTATTTATAAGGCTTGGAGTCGGTGTCGATACGACGTATCCAAGGTCTTGGATACGGCGTATTGTGGGTTTCTTAGAGTAGGGACCACGTTTGATATCTTCTAGATTATTTTATTCCCATATAGCATTGAATACGGAGTATCGGTCTTCCTGGGTACGGCGTATTGGATCTTATGGTCTTCGTAGTCTTTGGTGAGTGCAAGCACATATACGTCGTATCTTCCTTGATAGATACGGCGTATTGGTCTTCAGAACAGTAATCTTCAAATATCTTCGTTTAAGCTCCAGAATGCGTGCCTTTTAGTTAACTTTCACCAAGTACTCCGTAATTACTGCAATTCTCAAATATAAATGGTTTAATAGTAACATTTCTTTTCAATAATTATACCACAATGGGTTAATTATTGGGATAATTGTTTGCTATAAAATAGACGTTATTTGATGTCATCAAATACCTCCCCCCCTCCCTCACTTGAATCCTACTTGTCCTCAAGTAGCCTTTAGAAGTTTATAAAAATGTATCCTAAAGGATTTTTCCGTTTAAGCATTTATTTGATATATTACAAGTACACACACCAAAAACCACTCACGAAATAGGAAGATGTAAAACACTCAAATCAGTCACTAAATCTATGTTGGAAAAATGTAACTAATTCACTCAATTGCTACGATTGTGTGACGGTATTATATCCTAGCTTGGCTAAGGATACCCATCTTCCACCCACTAAAGCTAAAGAGTAACAAGTTTATAAAGGTAAAATAGGTTTTTTATAACAAGGATTAGGGTTGATCACTCAAACTAATCTTTATCGATACCAATATTCCAGGAGCGCGAAAAAGACCACACATACACACCCGTAACAACGGGATAGACACATGTGACTGCCACACTCCACCTCCGGATAAGCTAAAGAGGTTATGACCTTGTAGAGTAATATAGGGTATGGATCTTCTAACTTTCACCAATAGTAATAAACCAACAAGGCAGCTGAGACATGCATACATGGCCATAATGACGAAATAGACATGCATGCTCGATCACATCTCTTCGCGTAAAACCCATGGTTAATGATTAGGAAAGGGAATTAAATTGTTGTTAAACAAAAATTACGAAACAAATAGACTATGTCCAAGATATACGTTGCTAGACACTTTTTCCCGTCCGTTACCATAATAAAGACACAATACAAACGTCTTGATCATTAATAAAAAACAACAACCAAAGTTGGTGTTCTCGTAACGGTCAACTTCCCAATCATCCCATACTTTACAAACTTTTACAAGACAAGTGGCGATATCTACCACTTTATACAATACTCTACATCATTGATTTTTAAGACGTATCAACGAATAATCGATCCTTCATATAATTCCTTCGGTCTAAGCTCTTGCGATTATCTCCAAACTTTCCTTCTTTTTTTGTTGCGATTTTTCTAATTTTTTTGATTTTTTTTTCTAACACTACACTACAAAACTCGGTGTAATTTTACCATCTTCACGATCATAATATCTCCGGATAATTCCTTCGGTAATTCATCATTCTTCGGATGTACCAATAATTGCGTTGGTAGTAAAAATACATGAGTTTTGACTACTTTATACATTCCCAATTGCAATGTGAAAATTTCTTCCCAACGTACCAAGATAGCAATTAACATAAGACTCGGGAAATACATACTTGACAACTTTAAGCAATAGCAACTGATAAATGGACATATCTAAATAGGGCTAGGCTAAGGTGTAAGGTATAACAACAAATAGTTGGTGTAATTCCTAAAGGATTGGCTCTATTGGTTTTTCTAGGGGTATCTTACTCTTAAGATGATAGTAAACAAAGGGTTTATATGAGGATTTAACTAACCAGTGTAGTTAGTTAATAAAACAACATATAAAGGCTTTTTGGGTGTAATCCTAGAAATTTACCAATTTAAACAAGTTACTCCATCTAAATCTATAGTACTCATTATTGTGGTCTCGAATAGATATACCAAGCCAAGTTCTAAAGTCTACAACATCACCGGCACACTCATATTTTTTGGAATTTGGGTAAACATTTGGAAACGGATAAGGTTAAATCCTCACAATATCTAACAAGGGTTTTTGTGTGCGGGTTATGTATCAAGTAATTTCATAAAAGTATGCTTGAAAATTTTTTAAATTTGAGCATAATTTAAGCATTTTAGTGTGAAAAATAGGACAAGTATCATTCTAATTCCCATCCCCCACTTGAATTATACAACGTCCTCGTTGTATAGATAAAACATTAAAAACGGGAATTAAAAAGAATTAGAATGAGAAACTCCCTTGATATTTTGCTTGGTAGATTCTCCAAGTTGAGTTTATGAGCAAGAATGTGTGTTGTAAATGCGTCTGGATGCCAGCATGACTACAATCACACATCACATTCCAGATGATTGATACTTCACCAACTTCATCAATTTCTTTGCTTTCAGCAAGGTCCTGTGTAAAATATAGGAAAAACATGAAAAATCCTATCTCGGATATCTACGGTTAATTTAAATAAGCTAAACAAACTGTACAAGAAACCAATACGCCGTATCCATAAACTGGAATACGCCGTATTAAGAAACCTGTAAAAAGTATCTAATCCGGGTCAGTCTGTTGAATACGCCGTATCATGTGCATGAATACGCCGTATTGACAGAACTGACAATAATGTTTAAAGTGCATAAAAATAAAGGACTGATAACGTCCAGACATTCAATACGCCGTATGGTATGGAGCGGATACGCCGTATTGATGTCTGGGAAGACATACTCGATAAAAATAAATAACAATCCGGGTTGTCTCCCGGGAAGCACTTTTCTTTCAGCTAGTCTTTAAGTTAGACTTTTCTTCAGCTTCTTTTCACTTGGCTCTTGTTACCATCCATCCTTCGTCCATCATGCGAAAGATTTCTTGGTATGTGTGGATTGTTCCTTTGCTTGTATTCGTCAAACCTTCATATTCATCTTCTTTAATAGCCACATACTCTTCGTCATGTCCGAATGAATACTTGAGCATCTTGAATCTTCTAATAGTGCAAATCGACAACTCATAATCATCAAACAATTCACATCTTTCCTTATTTTCATATTCATTCTTATATTCTTTTTCTTCTTGATCATGGTCTGCAATCTCATATCCGTCCCATCTTCTCCAACCATTATTACTTGATTCATTATTATCGTCAATCATTCCTTCCATGATAGCTTTATTTCTTAAAGCTTCTTCTTTCAGCTCACTATCATTCAAAGCCTCACACCATTCTAAATCTTGGTAATGGAACGTGTTTCCTATTATGTAAGCTCCTGGCAAGTCCCTCTATTACAATATCCATCTTCTTTCCAGCTACAGGTAGGCCACTCCGAATACCTATTTTTATAATTAAATGGCATACAACAATGCACAACTAGAGCGGGTTCAGTCCATACCTCCCAGTGACATACCATAGTTTTTTATTGTGTACACAACGACCACGTTATCGTTTCATTCATAAAACCAATCATCCTTGTAATACTATCATAAAAGTCTTGATCCCTCAATAATCATTGATGACAATTAAATCAATAATGTCTATATTTAATAGCAAATTAATTTATCCCCCATGTTAATTAACCCCCCTATTTGATAATTATTCAAAGGAAAAAATTTGTTTACTTAAAAACTAAACAATTCGATTGAAATTGACATAATGCAGTAATATATGGAGTACTTTTGTGAATATTAGCAAAAGGTCGCAGCATATCAGTGGAGCTTAAAACAAAGATATTTTTGATGATTAACAATATTTGACACACCAATACAGCCATATTTTGATCCATTCAAGGAATAATACGCAACGTATTTATTATTTCCTACAACTCACCAAAGAACCAAGAAGACCACATGAATCAATACGCCGAATCCAGAGAATGACCAATACGCCGTATTGAAGATAATATAAGGTGAAATATTACCTGGAAGCTATCAAACGTGTCCCCAACACCAAGAAACCCCTAATAACGCCGTATCACAACAACATTGGATACGCCGATAAACGACACGCCGGACAACCAGACCCTATATATACAAAACTCAAAACAAACGAGATATTTTTTTTTATATATTTTTAGTGAGCTAAATCATAATACTCGATACCTAAACCATAAAAAAAAGTTATTTTTTATTCAGAGGAGAAAAAAGTATAAGAGGTCTCGCAACGCATTCTAAATCATATGGAGGACCAATGGTGTAATTTCTTTATTACTTTTGTAATCGTTTTAGTTTTTGGTATCATTCGTTTAACTTGGTTTTAGTTTACATGGCTAAGCCATTACTCTTGTATTAATTAGATGTGTTGAAAGGCTAATAATATACCTTCAGGTAATTAGCCATTATTATTATGAAAGATCTGAATGTTTTTTGGTTTTGTTATATCTCGATTGCTTAATTTAATTATCGTCATATGCTTGTTTTTAATGGTTTTAATCATTATAATAACCTTGTTTATAGCTTTAAAAATATAGTGCCGAACCAAAATCATTCCAACAGATCTGAGTGATACAGACAAAGTAATCTAGATGCCGGGATCACAAGTATGTCCTTCTAAATCCGTGCTAAAGGAATAAACGCTTCTTTTCTGGCTTTAACCTAGTTAACGGATATTGCCCTGTTTGGTTTCAAATGAACAAGTTGACTAGCAGGTGAACCTAGATAATTCAACAAATAACGTTCGGATTCCATTGGATAGTTGGACAAGTGGACTGCTAGTGTATAAATCGTCGTTAAGCAGTAAGTAGGTAAAGTCTCAATGAGCTAGGGTTTAACAAGATTACCATTGCTTTAATCTCTAAGATAGATTATGTCCCGCCTAAGTCTAAGAATGATATGCCACCTCGAGATAAGTAATCATTGCACTAAATAAACAAACTAACTTCTAATCAGATTAATGATGGCTAATACAGTTTTTCTAATTATAAGGCTTGATATCGCTCTTTGTTATCTTCTGTTAAATTGTCTTAGCGATGGGTTTTAAAGTGTCCGTTTGAATTGATTGTAGTCACACCACCAAACCCGTGCCAGTTCTTTCCAGGTTGAGAACCCCCCTTTTAAAACCCTGTTAGAATTTAGGATTAGTAACTAACATAGGATTAGGCCACAGGTTTGACTTTAAGATTAGTTAAAAAAAACCAAAATATTAATAAATTATAAATAAATTGAGAGATTTAACCTCGCTTCAAGTGTTCGACACCCTACTTACCACGAATCTACCACTGACCGGGTACACTGCCTGTTAAAGTGTTGTTTTTGGTTAAGTCGGCAAAATATAAATTTAAAACTTGAATCATAAAAATATACACCACACAACGATACATCGATCCTAAGTAAGGACATCCAGGTCTATCTTGAGTAGGTAATTAAATTTTTTGCACAGTAGTGTTTCATAATCGAACAAGTTTGTTTCAATCCCAAAAATCTCACCGTTTTCTTGTTCATAATCGTGATCAGTTTCCTCAAGATTGGAAGTTTCATCATTTGTTGGCTTAATTTCGTCGCTTCCCAATTTTCAGTAGTCCGACAAATATCCTTTAGTAAATATATCCATCGTCTTGTAGTTTACAAACTTTGAGGCCAACTAGTTTTCGAACTTAGGATTAGTATGGTCCCACTTAATTATCAGGGTGTTAACTTTATCGGTGCGAGAAGGCGGGTAGTATTTTTCAAAAAAATTGGCAGTTAAATTGATCCAAAAAGTAATCGATCTGTAACACCCCCAAATTGGGTCACAGCGGAATAAGGGTCCGGGGCGTGTTACTTCTCAGATCAATAACACAAGATATATATAGAACGACCAAAAATTCATTTTAAAACTAATACATTGGATTTAACAAATGTTTGATACAAATAGCCCGAAGCATTAACTTGTTCATTGTTATTATTACAAAGATACTGGTTCCCAACACATGAGTTTCCCAAAACATAATGCAACCATATCTTTAGCATGACATCCCAAAACAAAATCACCAATGTATCATTGGCACCTTATGCTTACTGATCTCCTGAAAAACATTGCTTTAAAACATCAACAATAATGTTGGTGAATTCATAGGTTTGATAAATCATATATTGTAGGACTACAAGATTTCCCAAGTGTATGATAATGCAACAGATGCAGACATCATATAAATGTAATTACGTTGCCCTAAGCTCATAACACTGAAGCTCGACATAAATGAATACCATATAAATGGCCTACATTGCCCGTGATGATGTTCTAACCCGCAACATCCTATGTTCGACATGGTATACGTTCGTTTTCCCAGTGATAGCTAATCACCCGAACGGGGATGTCAATCCCAATAGATCTATTCATAACATTCGCGCTCACAATCCAGTAATTGACAGTTCATGATAATGGGCTCAGCTAGGGTTATCGCTACTTAGGCAACACGTAATCATAATGTAAAACTTAACCACTTGTGTCTAATTATAAAACATTGCATGTTTCTCACCCCAAAAACTTGTAAAACAAATCATGTAAAACATGGGGCTATGAACTCACCTTGAGTGAGCG
>BQNB010129861.1:0-19041 GCA_026074375.1 Tanacetum coccineum | reverse complement strand
TTAGCAGTACTTTGATCTTTCATTTAGCAGTACTTTGACTTTTTCATGGCAGAACTTTGACCTTTTGACTTGTATTTCCCAATACTAAAGTGGTTATGGAAGAACAAGAAGGATGAAGATCAGACTATAATTCGCAACAAAGCACGACTTGTTGCTAAAGGTTAAAGAATCATTTGCTCCAGTTGCTCGCTTAGAAGCAGTTCGGATTTTTGTTGCCCACGCAGCACACAAGTCGTTTCCAATTTATCAGATGGACGTGAAAACGACATTTCTAAATGGTCCACTGAAGGTAGAGGTTTATGTTGCTCAGCCAGAAGGGTTCGTTGATCCAGATCATCAAGAAAAAGTCTACCTTCTGAGGAAAGCTTTGTATGGATTAAAGCAAGCTCCAAGAGCTGGTATGATGAAGTTTCCAACTTCCTGATGTAAAAAGGCTTTACTAAAGGTACAATTGACCCAACTTTATTAAAGATAAAATACGGGGAGGATATTCTACTAGTGCGGATTTACGTTGATGACATAATTTTTGGGTCTACAAACTTTATTAAAGATAAAATACGGG
Source organism: Tanacetum coccineum (assembly GCA_026074375.1). Classification (NCBI taxonomy): domain Eukaryota; kingdom Viridiplantae; phylum Streptophyta; class Magnoliopsida; order Asterales; family Asteraceae; genus Tanacetum; species Tanacetum coccineum. Next base: position 18,479 of record BQNB010129861.1, on the reverse strand, counting down.
GAGGATATTCTACTAGTGCGGATTTACGTTGATGACATAATTTTTGGGTCTACAAACCCTAAATATTCAAAAAGAATTGAAAAGTTAATGCACAGTAGATTTGAAATGTCCTTAATGGGGGAGATGGAATTTTTTTAGGACTTCAGATCCACCAGTCTCCAAAAGGTATTTTTATCAATCAGGCCAAGTACGCTTTATAAATTCTGAAAAAGCATAATATGGACAATTGTCACTCCATTGGTACACCATTGGCTACAAACCAAAACTAGATGTAGATTTGAGTGGAGAACCGTAGACCAATCTGATTATCGTAGTAAATCGGGGTACTCATGTACTGACATCTAGTAGGAACCGACTTAGTGCAAGCAGATGCTATTGTGCACGTTATCAAGCTTGACCATACTCAAAAGCACTCATAAGAGGTTAAAGAATCTTTAAATACCCGAAAGGGTACCATTAACATGAGACTCTGGTATCCAAGGGATTACTGACTTTGAACTACAGGCATTTTCAGACGCTGATCATGCCGGATGCCTTGATACTGGACAATCACTCTGGAAGGATACTGTTCCTTGGTGATAAACTTGTAAGCTGGATGTCAAAGAAAACAATTACTGTACTGCAATGTTATTATCTTCGCAGAGGCAGAGTACTAGGCGTTTTCTGCAAGTTGTGCTCAAGTAATGTGGATGAGGACACACTTCAAGATTATGGGCTTCCTATGTAAACTACAACAAAATACCGTTGTATTGCGACTCTCTGTCAGCCATAGCAATATCAGCAACCACGTACAACACTCACGGACAAAGCAAATCCATACTCGGTATCATTTCATAAGGAAAGGTTGAAAATGGTTAATTGAATTATATTTTGTCAGAATCGAATACCAATAGCTGACATGTTTACGAAAGCCTTTCCTGAGGATCGATTTAAGTATCTAGTCAGAAGGATTGGTATGAGATGTTTGACTCCAGCGGAGCTGGAGGTTCTGAATATGAGTCTGATTGATTTCATCTCAAACTTCACATGTACATCTTTTGAGAAAAGCAAAATTACACAAATATAAAACTTCGAAAAGAAATTACAAAATCATGAAAATCAAAACATTTTTCAAAGGTTCTTCTCGGACCATGTCTCTTGGAATCGATAAACTTTACGGGCTTAGAATGTGATTCAAATTGGCAAGGGTGTGTAAATGAAGTCTTCGAGCGAGAGTTCAATTTGTTTCAAACATGTCATTTCTAATTTTCTAATTGCTTATGACGAAATGTCCGTACCATAACCGGACTTCAAATAAAAGGAAGGGTTTATAACTTTTTCCTCACTAACGAGGAAATTAACGTTCTCCGGTTTGAGCTGTTCTTACAAGACACTCAAGTTTTTAGCTCAAGAAAAAGGAAAGTGTACGTTTCAGTGCGCTTACCATGTAACGTTTGATGAGAATGTCTACTCACATTTTGGTTTTTCAAAAGTTGAACACGTTTTTTCAAGAATTTCTCGATGACAAATCATAATGTGTATTCAACACTCCATCCCTCACAATGTTTTTAAAAGACAACAATTTCTCAATTGGTCCTATTTTTTAGGGGGAGTTTTTCGAAAAACAAAGTTTTAATATTCTTGGTTCATCATCAAACGGACCATTCTTATGTATTCAAAGCTTATCAAAATGTGCCAAAAAACCATTCATGCTGATAATATTTTCTCCCACGGTTTTTCAAAGACATATTTTAATACAAGGTATTTCAAAAACTAAGTGTTTTTATTTAAAATAGGGGAGAAAAATAATTTAAATATGATTATATTCGACCTCAATGTGCTGAACTGAAAGAAAAGGTTTTATGGTTCGATTTATACCCAAACAACATCTTAATCTCACGACATTCTGAAGTATAAGGTGGTTAGGTTAAGATTCAATCACTATGGATCCAACAGAACGGAGGATCTACCAAGGATAAATCCAAAGATAAAAACCTAGCCGTCCTCAGGTATGATTGTTAGATGAATGTATATTGGGAATAATGCCGACTAAGGATTGAGTTACACTGGAACAATCACAACAAGGTGTTAGTAATGACGTCTTGGTGAAGCATTGAAGGGTTGAGGAATGAAAAAAGAATGTATGGTAAAAGGGTCTAATCAAAGAGCCTTCCCACAACTGAAGGCAAAATAGGGTCAATACATATGCTGTCGAAATCACAAGTTGATTGCTTGACATTGAAACGACTCATGGGACCTAGTGATGACATTGCACAACCCTTCTCAGCCAATTCGGGTTTCACTATCAACAGAATATTGTCGCATTTGTCACGGGGATACATGTTTTTCTATTGACTCATCTATTGAGATTGTTGATATTGATAACAGGTGGCAATATGCTCCAGCCTCGAGTACATAAACCAAAATGCACTATCGAGTTAGAGCAAGAGAATCAATTAAAAAAATCTCGTTTAGGACACATTCCATTTCAATCTCTTGTGAAACATCATCTAGGTTACAGCTGTAGCCAAGAGTCCGACGAATATCATTGAGATATTGGCCAGAAACATCGTGTGCATACTATTGTATTCACAATGAAGTGAAATCCTCGCTTGAGCCAAACATTTGCGTAACGATTAACTGTTTGTGAGATATTTAATTTTTAAAAAAGAGGTGGAAAGTGGGTTTTATTTAAGTTAATAAAAAAATGAAGGGTTGTGATTGGTTAATTAGGCTAAACGTAATGGGACGACCTTTTGCGGTCGGTCGTCCCATGTGGCAATAAATGGGACCTGGTCACCCCACTAAGCCGACCGAAGCAAGACCTGGTCACCCCAACCTTTGAAAAGTTAGGGTCTTCTGCACGACCTTATAATTGGAGGAAGATTTCGTATTAAAAAAAATTAACTCTTTCTTTTATATTTTAATTTAAAAAAAATAAACAATCCCCTATTCACTATAAAATCTTACTTTTTATACCATTTTTAATCACAAAACACTTACATTTTATACACTTTCATTATCTTTTTTAAATGGCTTGTTCGATACCACATAGCGACGATGAAATCCAAGCTTTGGTTCAAAAACAAATTGACGAAGATATGGTTCATCAGAAAGCGATTCTGGATTTAGCCTTGCAATTTGATAATGCATGCACAACTAAAGAAGATCTTAGAAAAGCATACGAGAAATGTAATCACATTCCACAAGAGAGCCGTGCTTTGATCGACACTTTCTTAAAAGAAGGTTCTGATAAAGATTACGAGCTAAATCTTTCTATGTACAGAAAGGCGGCAAAACTAGAAAAACAAATGAATGCTAAGTTAGCTTGGATACATGAAAAATACAACCACCGCTCAGAAACCCATATAGGTGGTTCGTCATCACAGACACATGAGATTGGTGATGTATACCTTACTGCGGAAGAGTTACATCAACTACATCTAGATGAAGAAGCCTTAAGAGAAACACTAGAAGAACAAACAATGGATGAAAAGGCACGGGAGGAGAAGATTAGGCAAAAACAAGCTGATGATGATGAATACTTTATGGAATTTGGGGTGATGAGAATTGATTCAGATTACGAGTCATCAGATTAATAAACTAGAAACTATTTTAGTGTAATGTTGTTTTAATTTAATGTTTTAAATAAAGTATTGTATTTTAAATTCCGTTATTATATTTTCAAATTTTGAATTCCAACGGCTAGTTTTTCGTTATAAATACCCATCACTCTCCTCATTTATTCACACACTTCTTATCCAACACAGATGGATTCTAATTTCACTAATCGAAAATGATCCCATGGGAATACAGTTTGATGTAGACGATTTTTTTTATTTATGATCTCCATTTATCACCGGTTCTGCGTTGTCTCAGTAGCGCTACTCGTTGAACCTTCTCCATACACCCCAAAATCCAGTACATAATACCCGGTCCTACGGGTGTTGTTGAGCTCTCTAATAGCGTATGTGTTGAACCATCTTTCTCAACCCCAAACCCAGTTAGGATAATACCCGGTCCTGCGGGTCTTGTTCAGCGAGCCAAGCTGCTTAAAGAAAATGTATTTATTCTTGATTCGGATGGGGCTTTAATGTCGACACAATAATATATGCAGAAAGTTGTTGAGGATGTGGGTGAGGATGCTGATTTTAACAGTGGGGCGTGGGTTTAGCGCACTTAATTGTATGATTGCTTTTGGTGGCACTGTAACTGATGTTTGGGAGGACATCGACAACTTTCTTAAAAGGGAAAAAAACTTGAATTCAAGTTGTTGCAATAGTGAAGTTATTGTTTTCCGTATGCACTTGAAGATTTAAATGTGACTCTGAAAAAGATCTATCGGGTTCAGTACCTGGTACATACACTACAACGTTCTTGATTGAGTAGTTTTGAAATGGATATTATAGTAGGAGCTGACGCTGATATGAGATTGTCTATGTCTCAGTTTTATACCTCCTAAACCATCAAGCATTACCTAAAATTACAAAAGAAACGTTGGTTTGAGGTTTTCCGTAAGGATACGTTTCATTAGCTTAAATTATTGTGTATATTCTATTCCGTTATGTAATTTTAATTTCGTAATGTAATTTTCAATTTCATAATGTAATTTTCAATTCCGATAATGTTATTTACAAATTTAAAATAAAACAACTACTATTTCTCGGATACTATTCGAACTATATGTTTTAAAACGTATCTGTGTTGTATTTTTAAATTCCGTCAAGTTCATGTTTTTTATTTCCGTCTTTTCTTCCCTGTATTTTTATTTCCGTATTTTAATTTGTAAAATGTTTAATTATTAATGTAATGTTAAAAAAAAATTGTTCGGTGTCCTCTGCGGTCACCACTACATGTGTTTGGTCACTGGTGTGGGTTAAGTGAGAGAGAAAGCTGAGTTGGCGCTGACGTGACGGTGTTCTCTGCGGTCACCACTACATTCAGTCTTAGTCTACCTACTTTTTCTTCTAATTCTTGCAGGTGTCACGTTTTAAAGAATCTACCTAATTTTTCTACCATTAAAAGTTCTGGTTATTATTTATGTTTTTATCTTAAAAAGGGGGTTTTTTCAATTGATTTCCGACTTTTCTGTTTATGTTTTTTTATATAGGTTTTGATTGGACTGAAGTTATGAAGGAGTGAAGATGAGAAGAATGATGAGAGTGATTATAAAGGCTTCAGGTATATAAAAATTATTGCTATTTTGTGTTCACTTTTTTGTGCGATTATGTTTATCGGTTTTAAGTTTAGTTGCATATTAGCTAAAAAAATTGAAGCTTAATTAGCTTCTTGGATCAGTTTTAGATAAAAGTGTGGGTTTATTTTGGGGGCTAAAGGCGGAAAGAGGGGGGATGCTAAAATGGTGTTTGTTTTATGCGGGTTTGCTTTTTTGTGATGATTAAGCTTTTTAGAGTATGCATATAATCTGTTTGATGAAACGTTAGTAATGAATCTACATAGGCTTTGAATTTTTAAAATAAGCCACATAAAATTAGCCTATGAAACATAAGCCCAAAACAAAATAATCCATAACCCGGTAACATAAGCCGAAACAAACACCCTTTAAGAATTGGTGGACGAGTGAACCATTGTGGTGTATGGGATTTCTTATTAGAATTGTTTATTTCTTTTTGATGCAGCAGATAAGCAGTTTTGACGGAATTTTGTTTCACAGAGTCGTGAAAGGGCTCCTAATATCGTTGGTCGAGTGCCTACAGGTAACACCACTTTATATGTTTTTACTTCTATATGAACTTTGAAGATGCACAAATAAATGTATGATTTAGTGACATGAATGTCCAGTGATTTACTCTTTTTGTCTTTCACACGAATTACATAAAAGCTTTATTTCGTGTATACGCTTATTAACTATTCTTTAACGAGGTTAAGAGGGAAGATTGACAAACAAGGCGGGCATATGTAGTGGTGTGAAACAAAATACTTAATAGGTTTATTTTTTAAACTGATATTGAATTTGGGATTGCATTTTCCAAACTGCATATAAGTCGACGCGTATGTTCAAAAGTTACAAAATGTGCTTTCAAACTAATTGTGCAATTGCGTTTTCAAACTGATTGGAAAACGGGTGCTTGGGATTGCGTTTTCCAACTGATTCTGCGTTTTCAATTTTTTGCAGAACTATGTCCATAAAACGGCGGTCGTTATCATGAAACAAAGAGACATAGTTGTGATTCTATGATTTCGATGCTGTGATTTCTTTGCTACTATTTTTTTGCTGCTGTTTGTCTTTATGGGATTGGTTAATTTTTAAAGGGTATTGAAAAGTTCAAAGCTTATATAATTTGATGTTGTTATTTTAAAAAGACTTGGTTAAAATTTTATGCGGATGAATGTTTAAGCTGGTAACTGATATAACTTGATATATTGATTTTAAGTTTGATATAATTTGATCTGGATTTAAGTTTCATACATTGATTTACGCTTCAATGATGTTTGTAGCGTGAAATGTGCACGCGACTGGTGTGTCCACTTCTATCAACAATGCTGGTGTCGCGAATGCATCCTCATTGGGTGGGCTGTGGGCATACACTAGAAGCCGGTGTTGTAGGTTTTTTAGCTTTACTCCTACTATTTGGAAGTTGTTTGGATATACGTGAGTTCTTATGTATTTGTGCATTTTGTAGGCGCCTATGATAGTGCGATTGGTAATTTTGTGTATGATGTAACCACTCACAGTGTATGTTCTTCGAACGAATGTATAGCGCGTGCTGGTGTTTCAGGTTTGTTTGCTTTATTTCAGTTATATTGAATGGTGACTATTACTACAAAAGAGCCGTGTAGTTTCAACCACAACATTTTACACAGAGCTTAACTACGGTTTTTGGGTTGTGGCCACTATTCCTGTCTTTATATATATAATTGTCTTTACAAAAGCGTACGCTTTTCTAGAAAAAATTTCAACACTGCTCATCATAAAAAAATTATCGGTTAAGTTCTAAGTTTCTCATGTTTACTCATGCAAAATATATTCTTATTAATTCTAACATAACATGTTTGATTGATTTGCAGCTCAACATAAAACCATCGCTAGAAAAGTATCAGTCCCAACCCCACTGCCGTCACGCGGCAACAACGTCATCTCATTCGGTTTCGCTTACAGAAGATAAAAAATTAAAGGTATGTTAATTTTTTTATTGTTACTTAATTATAAACAAAAGAAAAAAAAACCTTTTTACGTATTTACTATTATGATTTGGGAATAAAATATTCCAAACATCGATGACCAGCCACAAAGGTGTTAATCTTTCATAGGGAGTAGAAACGCATATTTTTGGCACGGGCCAGGTTGGTACTAATGTGTCCTGTATAAAAAAAATTAACACGTTTGGTAATGGGTGAAAACGCGTATTTTGTACATTGAACAAAGCACAACAATACTAGACGAGTGACAGTCCATACGACATGATAAGTGTATTTTCTATACAAAAAGGCCATGGCCATGTTGATTAAGAAAGAACCCAAATCGGAGATGCTATAAGTCTTTAATATATACGAATAATAAGATGTCTGCTAACTTATTTTAGCTGACGTATTGATGTTGCAAATCAAAATTCTTTAATATATCACTAAACGTGTGTACATAAAACCATGATCTTGGTTAAAGATAAAGAAATAATGTAATAGAGACATTGTCTAATAGCTGTAACTGAGAGATGCATAAAAAATATCACTTTATGTCGCAATAGTATGTGTCTCTCATTGTAGTGCTCATGGTTGTAGCCTATCACAAGGACTAGCGAAACAAAGGGAATGTGATACCACGTTTTCAAAGGTGGTAAAAGGTTGGTCCTTCCTTATATAAGAATGGATCACATGTACGTGGCTATAATTGGCAAATATGTAGCAGGTGCTCACTAAAACACTTCTTGCTATCTAACAAAGTAACAAGAGGTTAATCTTAAGGCATTTAAAGATGAACAAAGAATCAAGTGCCCGTTGTAGCAAATCTAATTAAAATAATGCTAAGAATCATGGTAAAAATATGAATATGTTTGCAAGGATACGGAACAAGTCAGTAGCACGACGACTTCAATGGAGTGAGTTCGGGTTCATTTATCGAACTGACGAGTTGACATTCTTTTTTAAAGATTTTCTTCAGATTTAGATGACCAATACTACATTATTTGTTGCTAAAGATAAGCTACATACTTATCATTGTTTATGGGCCTGTCTTGATCAACCATGATGAATGATATCCAAACTAATTAAAAAAGAGCAGGTGTTTTAACATTAGCTTATCGAACAAAATGACCTAACATGATAATGAAAGCAACTAAATGTGTTTTTCTCTTAATTTCAGGACAATGGAAAAAGAAGGGAGGCAAAGTGACTAATGATGATTCAGATACACCAGAGCGTTTCGAGGTATATATCATTAAAACGTGCTAACCGCACACTTTACAATCCATAGCTCTCTTAGCCTGTAAGGTATGCTTGATGCTTCTATGCAAATGATAGGCTCCCTAAGTATTTTTGTATACATCAGGAATGAAATTTACCCATTTGTAGTAAATGGGACAAAACTGCTACTGATCTTTACTAATCCAGCTTCGCTTATGTTTTTACCACTTAGTCTTATTGAAGGGTCATCGTCTATGCAGCCGGAACCGTAAATCCCTATCTCACAATAGACGCTGCTACTGCCATTCGCTGTGCAGAGAGTAAGTTTCAGTTTCTTTAAATAATCCGATAGCATGAAGTTCGGAAACCACGAACTTTTATTTCCTAATATTGAAGTTCGTAACATAGTAGTAGTCGTTGCTTTTGTTAAAGTTATTTTTACCTTATTGTTAAGCAAAAGCTTTTAAAAATCAGAATTTAGTTTGCATACATATATGTAAAATAGTTCGTGTTGGGAACAAAAAAGGGATGTTTGCCGCGCGTTCTAATTATCTAATTTTATTTACGGTTTTGCTAAGGACCGCCGGCAAAACCCTTTTTATGATCCTTCAATAATCAGAATATAGATATGTTGCAACTCGACTCATGTAGCCATGTACAGTAATACGTAGAAGCATTTCCAAACACCCCAAAAGGCCAACAATAATTATTTTATATTAATTGATATGGGTTATTTGTATTCAGTTTGTATGATGAATCTTAATTTGGTTAATCAAGAAAAAGTGAAGACCATATTTGACTTTTTTTACTCAAATTTGCTACTTATATTGTTCAACATTTGAATGCAACAGATACCACCCAAATTTCTTAAGCATTTTTGAGCAGAAAATACCAAAGACCTTCATACTTAAAGACCTTACAGGAAGAGTCTGGCATGTGGATATAAAGCAAGAGAAAAATGGCATTTTTATGGACAATGGTTGGAACAGATTTGTGTATGATAAGATTTTGAAAAACCATTAATCTGTGTGAAAGAGGAAGAAGAATCTGATTAAAGATTCAACGCCGATCCGAAGTGACAACTGCATACACACTTCTCACCATCGACTAGGTAAATTTTATCCAGTACATTAGGTTGTTAAAGATACTTTTGGCCTGATGGAATATGTATCTTGCTGTTCGAATATTTGGGATTGTTTTCTTAATTGTATTGTTATGTTTGCTAATATTATTGATGCTTCAGTCGGTAGATCTGTTTGGTTTGTGAAAATGTTGTTCTTTAATTATTATTAGCACATGAATTGTTTGTGAAAAACGGGACAAAAAAGGTGTGTGGTGAGTCAACTTCGAATAATTTGAACAGGAACGTTTTAAAGTTATCCTACACCATTCATTAACCCACCTCTAATTTCTTTATAAACTTTTCTCTCTCATGAGGTGAGGCTATTTTTAATCTAATATTACTCGGTTTCTTTTTTTGCTTAGGCACACGGGAAGTTGGTTTGAACATGCTTTGCTAGAGGAACCAGTGGCCGGCCCAACTGTGCAACATCAATATATTGGAATAGCTTCTTCGTTTGCCAGAATTTAGAGTCAAGTACTTCTTCCAATTTATATTTCAAATTTTAATAAGTTACAGTCCCTTTGTATAGGTTTTGTCACTAAAATTGCTACCTACTCTTTACAATTGTCAATTTTGGTAATCTCAGTCTTATTTTGTTCCGGTTTCGTATTTATCCTCATACTTGATGGGTAAAAATCTGGCCATGTCATTGGCCCGCTTATTTAACCCGTTAGCGAGACACAAAAATTGCAATAAAGCCAACAAATTCAAGTAGGTTGCTACTACCTGACTTAAACCGTTTCATATATACTTTTTAGGCTTCTTTACTTATATGTCGCTTTAAACAACAGGAATAAAAAAAGAGTTGCTGAAGAAGTGACTGCAAGAAAAATGGGACTTGGGGTAAGACTACTCCTAAGTTTAAAGAAATTTTTTGGCTGGCTGCTAAACGTGTAAAGTTTTCTTCAAAGTTTAATAAGAACAGGGACTATAAATCAGCATTGATCAAATCAACATCCATCTTCTTCGAATGGAACTTGAGATGAAGAGAAGAAGAATAAATCATCAGCATCTGAGTTGCTTATTGGTGGATTTAAGCCATCTTCATGGTCAACGGGTGCTGGATCTCCTGTACGTAAGAACGGGTCTTAGAATTACCATGACCCTAAAGCGAGTATGTTTGAATTTGATAGCCATTTGCTTTCTTTAATCTGATGTGTAATGCTGTATGGTTTTCTGCTTTTGTTTATTTCATAAATTTGATGTTCTTTTGTATACATGTCAAAATTGGTGGTTATATTTGGTCCTGAGCTAAAAAATTAGTTCGCATACGACTCATATGCACGTTGTAGAACAAGTTACCGATACTATAACATTTTAATTATTGAAATCTTGCCGGAATATATTGCAACTATTGTTGCAGAAAAAAGGTATCCAGTTATCGTACTTTACAATATAAAATTATATAATATAGAACGCTTTCCTATCCAGTTACATGTTTTGTTAATGTAATACAGGGGAGCTTGAGGCTCCTTTTACAAATAGAAAGCAATATAGCATTTCCTGTTACGTGTTTTGTTAATGTAAAACCCCGCACTCCGCATCGGAGCAGCTTTCACTACTCTTGGTTTCTACCAACTAAAAAACTTACACCACTATCTGTTGCAACAACAGATAGTTCTAAACTTAATATTTCACAGATATAGGTACAATATGAAATACATTATTTCCAGTGTCCGAACTTGTTTAATTTATAAACTTACTTTCTAACACTTTTTGGCTCAAGCCAATACGATCTTAAGGTCTAGCAGATCGGACTTCAAGCATGATTAACAGTTGTGCAAACGCTAAATCTTGCTATGCCCCAAACACACAATTAAAAACAACCATCTATGCTAGCATTGTACATTATCTAACCACTCCTTTCTTGGTTGCTTTTTTCTATTTTGCAGATTTAAAAAGAGAAGCAAAGTGCAGCTGCAACACATATTTTGTTATCATCAACAAGAACACTGCTCAACTTCTTTACTTATCATGCTAATGTAACCGTAGAACTCTAATGCCACTGTAATAATCAACAATTAGCTATACCTGTAGACACTAACCTATGTACTAAAATTTTGGCCTCTAATGAGCATGTATCTAATGCCAAAGAAGCCTACAAATATAAGATTTCGTCGCATATAATATTTTCGTGCACAAATACCTTACCGAGCCACATCCATCCTTACCGAACACCCGCGCTCCGCAGCGGAGCGCGGGTTACAAACCTCGTTGGTAAGAAAGACTAGGTGAGTTTCTTTAATATTAAGCACATACACATATTTAGATTAAACTCTACTGTTATCATCCTGAAATGTTACTTTGGCAAAAGCCTTTTGTGTTGTGTTGAAGTTTTTGAAGTCTTTAAAATAATTCTTGATAAGAATTTGATTTATTAAATATAGGATGCTAAAGTTGTATGTAACAATTGCGTTTGTAAGAAAAAGTTTCCAGACTATATTAAAATAGTGAAAAAATAACTCATTTGCTGGTAAAAGGATACGAGAGACGGACTCAGGATTTTTATAAAGGTTGCACTTTGTTGAAGCAAATTTACGTGGGCATATTGGGCTTAGCAAATGGGCCTCAATCTTCGTGATTATCAGGTTCAGCTTGGCTCCTCCGGGGGTTGCTCATTCGTATCCTAGCTAAAATTAAGAAAGAACACCGTTAGCTCGCCCCGGGTTTTTAGTCCGGGACCAACTTTGATGTAAGAGTAAGTATGGGTGTTGTGAGATAATCGCGGAGAGAATATAAGGAAAGAAGTATAGTTCAGAGTGTGTGTGTTGGTCCCTCTTGAGGGAATGGGTATCCCCTCTTTATACTACTCGAGTCTTACCTGACGACACAAAAATAATGGTTGTCGTCTAGGATCAGCGAGGCGGTCGCTGGGTTGGCACTTCCTCTTTGCTCGCTGACTTAATTTGTCGTTTTTATGCCAACCTAAGGACGATGGTCCAGACCAGTACGCTACTTGTCAGATTGTCCTTAGGTCTTGCTCCTCCGGCACGACACTAGTGACTCCGGACCTGATATGTCTTTCGACACACCAACTTCTCTGGGATATTAATGAGATATCATTTTATACACTTTTTCGAGGTCGTTTAACCCCCTAAATCGTGCATTTATGCCTAAAATAGGTACTTAATCATTCCTTTTAAGGTATTTCTTATTTGGAGGACATTTGGAAGAATTACACGGGACTTGGGCTTATTTGGAGAAGAAACGGACAAGACTACGGACCTACACCAACATTGATCAAGAATTTCTCTACAGTGGCTGGAGACGGCGTCACAGATACAACGTGACGCTGTCACCACGAAGATCAAGATGGTGTCACAAGATTCCATGACGGCGTAAGAGCATACGACCCAGCTCATTATCTAGAATATTCTCTTTCATGACGGCGTCATAATTAAAACGCGACGTCGTCACAACGTTTTTCCTATATATACAAACTCAAATTTAGGGTTTTGAGTGTGTAACTTTTTAGAATAAAAAGAGGGTACGAACCCTAGTTCGATTTAGCAGCTGTTAGGGACGATTTAGGGGCCTTAAAACCCTATTGTACTTCCTCCAACTTATGTTTTAATCAAGTAAGGTTTATTTAATCATTCAATATGTCTATGTGTTGTTTAATCTATCTTGTTCTTGCTTTATTATACATGCTAGGCTAAGGCCTTGTATTGTGTTTTATTTATGATTGTATGAAACTAGAATGTATATCTTAGTGGTGTAAGTGTTGCTTCTTGTGATGGATTCTGTTGCATGTTAGGCTCTAGAAAAACTGCTATTTTGCTGTATCGCTCGTGGTATGTCTAGAGAAACAATGATTGTTGTAGAAAGGATACCATCAGGTATAGTCATTCTTACTACCTTGCCTCCTAATCTGGGTTGTTCACTTTTACTAAATTTCTCATTGTTCTTAGTGTTACTCCTGGGGCATCATGTAATAGTCTTCATACTACCTTACGTGTGTGTTGCTCTAGCGGAATACTAAGTAGACGGTGGGTTCGTGTAATTCGTTCATGAATTAGGAAATAGTTACAAGATCATCACAAGGGTGACAACGGCAACCATCACTAGGAAATGATCTCAGAGGAGAATATACATGATTAATAAATCCGATCTTTTTATCTTATTGTTATCACCAGTAGCGTAGAATATATTTAGTTTAATAGCTAAAACCAACCACCTCTCCAATTATATGATTTACTTGCTTTCCATAAAATAAAAAAATACAAAAAAATCTTCCCTCAACCCTTAGAATTCTGTTATGACATGTGAATCAAGCATTCCCTTCCTTATTCCCCCGCATTTGTGAACGATAACAACCCCCCGAGTCTTGCCTATACTACTACTACAACGATTAGGTACGCTGCCTAGGGAGTTGTAAAACTTCTTGTAGAAGTCCTACGACGACCGTATCAAGTTTTTGGCTCCGCCGCCTGGGAAATAGTTAGGTATTGATCATAGTTTAGCTTAGTTCTACTCGCTTGAATCCTTTCAAGTGAGAATTTAATTCTGCATATTAGCTTTCTTGTAGTCTATATTTTCTTTGTGTTATCTGTTTCGTAACCCATTCTCGTCAACCACCATGGGAGACGAGAATCCTATCCGTACTCTAGGAGACTACTCCAAACCAAGCCACGAGGGCTATAGGAATACCATCGAGCTCCCCGTAGGGAACAACGTGGTACCTCTTCGATCTGACACCATCCGGTTGGTGTAAAACGGATGCTCATTCCACGGACTTCGGTCCGAGGATCCGAACCAACATCTCAAGGATTTCCTTAAACTTGTGGACTCACTTGACCTTGACGGTGAAAATAAGGAAAGAACGCGCATGAGTTTATTTCAATTTTCCCTACGCTATCAAGCTAGCTATTGGCTTTGAAAGTCTTCCTGCAGGATCCATCTCACTCATGGAGGGAGGGATCTTACTACTCGATTACTTGCTCATTTCTTTCCACCGGGAAGGACGCAAAACTTCGCTATATCGATATCCTGATGTTCCAACAACATCATGGAGAATCTCTATCCAAGCATGGGACGCGTTTTCATGGACTTACTCAAGTCCCTCATCATGGCATCGATCGTTGGCTTCAATTCCAATTTTTTATGATCATGTCTCCTTTCTCTTTTTAGTTCGAGATTGGAACAGGCCGCGGCGGCGGTAAACTCCGCAATAAGAACACCGATGAATCTTGGGAAATCATTAAGAACCTTGCCTTCTATGACCATAAAGGTTGGGATGAAACAAAAGAATTCTACAAACCAGTCAAGGCCATTTCTACACCTCAAGGCATCTCGAAAACACCTGACCGGAGTGGAGAGGACTTCTTGAACTCGAGGACCAAATTAACTTCTTACTAAAAGGGGCACGACCAACACCCACATCAAGCTCAACACACACCCCTCAAGCTTATGCCAATGCAGTCCATCCGAACTCCCATCCGCAAAATCAAAATGAACCACCAAAACTGAACACTTTCGCTTTTCGTGAACATACAAGTCCAAGTCCTCAACCACAAGCATTAGGAACTACTTTCGAGGCTCGAGTAAGGGATTACATGGCTGCGCACACCAAAAGAATGGAAAGATTTGAGAACACCATCTTCAAGGAACACGAGGAAATCAACAGTAGGATGACTGAAATGTTCAGGCTTTTCAAGGAACTCACGACCAGCAGAACCCCTAAGAAAGTATTGATAAGGGAAGAAATCAAATTCCCCGTCACCATGAACGTAAACTCTATCTCCCTTACACGAAATGAAGAAGAAGAGAATAATAAGACGGACGAGACACCCGACAACACTAATATGCCTACCGAAACAGAAATGCCAGTAAGAAAGGCCGAGGCAATGAATGGAGCTGAGAACGGGGCCGGAAATGAGTCAATCATAACACCTGAGAATGATAAAGCAGTAGAAGTATCAGGGTCTCCGCCTGTCGCGTATTACTTGAACCATAAGATCAATGAAAAGCTGATCAAGGAACTAGTAAAAAAAAAAAAACAACAAGTTTTAATAAACTTCGGTTCAGAACCGTAATCGAAGAAAAGGGGAAGGAGTATAAAGTATTACCTGGGGGACCTGTTTATGATACGATTCTTAAGAAAAAGATAACAAAGAAGGAGGACATCATAGGGAATTTCGAAATACCTTACAGCATAGGGGACCTTAAGCACGTTAACGCCCTCGTTGATCAAGGATCTGATGTGAACGTTATGCCCTACTCCACCTACATGAGACTTACCGCTGAAAGGCCTGCTGAGACATACATTAGACTATCACTAGCTAGCCACTCGTACATTTATCCCTTAGGAATTGCTGAGGATGTGTTAGTAGATGTCGCTTTTGAAACTTTTATTCTCCCATAGACTTTATGATTTTTGGATTGGATATCTAGAAAACGAAAAGGGCCCTTCTTTTAGGAACACCTTTTCCTGACAATAGCTATGCCACAATTATGTTAGATACATGTCCATAACTCTAAGGTCAGGAAAAAGTAAGGTAAGTTTCCATAGGATATTTGATTCCTCCTGTATTATCGACAAAGGAATTAAGAATGACATAGAACCTATAGCCCCTATCATGACTGTAAATAGGTTAGTGCTAGAATCTGGGAAGAAAGAAAGAGAATAAAACTCTATCACTTGAGAAGGAGATGAAGTTCAACAATGGATAGGAGAGCAAACAACTTCAAAAATATAACAACTCGCTTACCTGTTAAAGTAGAAGGAGAATGGGATGATAAAGGAGATAAGTCATGTCAACGGACGTGTGACTTCGAGTCTAGCTACAAGATTCATTAATAAAGAAAAGCGCTACTTGGGAGGCAACCCAATTTACTTTTCCCGTAATTAGGAGGGTCATTGTGAGTTTTATTTCTATTATAGTTTTGTTTTATTATGTTGATCTAATCCTGTAATTCATGCTTTGTATTGTCTTTAACCTCGTCTTAATTTCAATCAAAGGTATTTGCAACAATTAAGGTAGGGGAATTTATCCCGGCTTTTGAGCCAAATTCAAACATGTTAAATGAATTGTTTAGATTAATTTGTGTCATATGATTGAATTGTTAAATCTCAGGTTTATGCAGCCATTTGTACATGAATTAACTTATGGAATCAAGTGCAGAAAATTTTTCATCAAAAACAAAAATTTTGTTTTCACAGACTGTGGAGGAAGGCCATCAAGCAATTAAACGCGACGCCCCATCCACCACAGGTCACCTGTGTCGGGGGTCACACAAACTCCTGACGGCGTCAAGCCCAGGTCAAGAAAACTTAAAAGTTTTTAATTATTTTTGAAAATAAAACTTGCATAACATTTAATATATGTACACTTCTGTTATACACCTGGAAAAACCTAATGAGTTTAACAATTCTCTCATCTTATCTATTGAGTCGAACCCTAGATTCATATTGTATATTGGTTTATCGCACATTTTATGCTTGGTGTAGTTGTCTTTGTCTTTTATTACAGGTTATATTTGATAAGAAGAAGCTTGAAAATTCTTAGGAAGTTTCATTGGAAGATTCTTGGAGGACGATTTAACCAGTTATTGCATGTTTCTTCTCCATTATTGAGTAAACCAGGGGAGTACTAGTTTCTTTTCCTTGTTTTCTTTTCCCTTTATTCGTTCTTACGGGTACTTTTAGAGAACATTGGGGACAATGTTCAACTTAAGCGTAGGGGAAAATAAGCCTTAGAAACTATTCTTTCATTTGCCATTTGCTTTGTCCTTAAAATGATGGGTAATATATTGAAACATAGCATAAAAGGTAATTTTTACCAAAATTAATTTTTTTTACGATACATACCGACGAAAACCAAGTATTAATAGCGTCTCATGGATATGAATTTATATGACTAGCACAATAACCCTCAGAATTCCACACCAAAATGTGAGGTTCGCCCTTAGCTCTTTAAGAATTCGGGTACCCATCGTTGGTAACCCAAGATGATTTTATCTTTATCCGGTTTGAGTTAAGGTTGAGCTATAGGCGTGCATGTCTATTCCGTCGTTACGGCCATGTATGCATTGCCTTGTCGCCTTTTCTGGAGTATCTGGTGTTAGTAAAATCATATGAGTATACCGGTAGCATATTAAATTCTAGAACTTGTTATTGTGATGCATTCCGAGACCGCATAGTAAGTATTTGGATTTGCTTGATAATAGGCATTAGGATTAACCCATGTTTTAAACCTGTAATTGTTATGATGGTTACACCGATCATATAACCATCCCACACCCTTGCCATGCACTCATATTTAGTGCAGGATACCCCTAGTACAAACCTCTAAGCCTATCCTTTTTCACAGTTCTCGTAATCTTCTGGTTAAGCCGGACTATTCGTGAAGAGCATTGTCACCCTTAAACCAATCGTTACACCCAAATAGCCTTAACCCACCTTGTATGTACTCATTTTTAGTACATTATTATTTTAACCCAAGTTAATTATTTGAGTACACGGTTGCTAAGTCCTTGTCCTTGTTGGGACGATTGGGATTCATAGTAGTATTTATTTCGCGAAAGAATGGGGAAGAAAAGTAAAGTCAATACCACCATACGTTTGTTAGATGATCTTCATGTTATTTTGATCCACCTCAAATCAGGTCATTAGTTAGATTGTAAATATCGAGCATGTAAAAGCTCAAGTGTAGAGGTACGTATTATAAACCCCACGTTGTGATGTATTATGTTATTCAAAAAATAAAATATAGAAAAGAAAAAGAAAGAGATTGATGTAGAGTTGTGTAGAGTTTATATATCTTCTTTCGAGTCTTGGCTTGGCAACCAAACCAGCGTGTATTCGTGTAAATAATTAGCTAACCCTTCCACTCCAAATTCACCTAAAGCCACCCAAATGTATCCCATCCGTTTCCGGTTTCATTATATGTTATCTTACACCCACACCCCATAATCCTTTAAAAAGACCTCTTAGATAGTAATGAATAATGCTTGCGCCTAGCGGTGGAGGTTTGATTCTTTACCAAGCCTATGGTAATTTATATGCTAAGATGTG
>BQNB010129860.1:0-19041 GCA_026074375.1 Tanacetum coccineum | reverse complement strand
GGCCACCTGCACTTTCGTGAAGTTGGGGAGTAAGTCTGTAATTTTTGCAAACCACAGGGAGCATATTTGCACTTTTCTCAAGATCAAATTATGATCTCTCTACTGATTTGTACACAATACGTTCTTAGCAATAGAGTATGCTAGTACTAATAGTATTAAACAATCGCCTTTGGAAAACCTTGAATCAAATCAACACAAGAACTCGAACAAAGCAAAACCAAAACACCCCTATATATGGGTTTTGGTTGATCAAGCACAAAGAGAAAGAAAGAGAGATTTAGGGTTTTTTTAACTAATGAATCCCTAATCTCTATTTATAGCCTTTCTCCATACTTGGTTAACAAGCAAAAACTCACCTCCTTTGAGTTGGGTTATTCGGCCGACTAGAGCAAAAGGAAGGGGCATAGCCCACTTTCCTTTTTCCCGATTTTCCTTTAAAGTCCTTATTGTTTAACATTTAATTAATTATATCTCAATATATTTAATTAACTATTACCAACGAATTACGTGTGCATCTCCATAGGCTCAAACCGAGACCGGACATATATTATTTATATGTACATTCCTTCACATAACAGCACAACCAAACAGTCATTTAACTCCTTTACATCAATAATAAACGTACAATAGAACGACTTCTTAATTTTTCTCTTGAAAAGACTAAAGGTTGTATTACAAATATGTAAAAACTACAACAAATAATTACAAAAACGGACCAGGTTTCCCGGACTTGTTCAGATTACCCATGGAGTGTGAGTCTTTTACTCACATGTACGCGGCCTAAGCGAGGTATCCCATTACTGTTTCCGACCTTACAAAAAAACTAATTACAAGTCACAAATCTAAACTATGGCAAATCCATCTCTCCGTAATAATATCTCTACGAAAAGGAATTCAAAATGAAGAAAAAGATTGGGAATATAGCTCAACCAATCCACATACAAGTTTTAAGAAAGAGTCGGAAATGGTCGGGATACATGGGTTAGACCCGCACATCTGAGCCAAAACACTCACCCCTAGCTCCCCGATCAACCATGGAAAATCTCATCTATTTATACAAAGCGATTTTTTTTTTGAAAAGTGTGAAGAATATATTAAACATCAAAACAATGATGAGATATTACAAAGTATCAGACAATGAAATACATGGACATGCCCATGAGATATTACAAACAAAACAATTTACATTCAATGGAAACATCCTATTCTTCACACTATCACTAACATATTGTTGGAACCATAAATGTAATAGAAGCAAATATTAGGGTACTATAGTGTTTATATTTAGTAATTTTGTGTAAAGCCTGTAAACTTAATTAGATTATGGGCTGGGTCGATATGGGCCAATATGGGTTAATAGTTAGTTAGGATATGATAGTTGTGTCGTTAGGGTTACAACGTTTATGAATCGGTATGTATCTAACTGTTTTGTTCATACCGTTTCATCTTGTATATATAGGAGTCAAGTTCTGTAACATACAGTTAACCCAATTCAGTTATATATATATCAGTTTTAAAGGGTTCAAACTCATCTTCTTTGTTTCCTTCATGTTATTGTTGAATGATGTCTACATGATGCTTGTTTGATTATGAATCGATCCTGGAAATCAGACCTGTGCAACGATTCTACAGTGGCATCAGAGCCGAAGGTTAGATTGAAGAGAAAGAAAGAAGAAGTTGGTTGCGTGGAAGACAAACAAAGAATGGACGCGGTCAAGGAGAAGGCTATTGAGGCCATAATGCGTTATTGTGACTCTCTGTATTTTAAAGAGAACACAATTGAAGAAAAGTTGAATGGTATACAAGGACCGAGGGTGCCGTCAAAATATGAATTTGAAAGTTTGATTGGGTTCATTGAAATGGTTAGTGAACGGGAAATAATTGACGAATATAAGGAATTGGTCAAGAACCATTTTGGAAGAATGGTGCAATGGTTCCATAAAGATTACATGGAAGGCGAAGAACGACCAATACCCGCAAGGATAAATGGGGTAAAAGTGAGCCTGTTAGACCTTTACCTCACAGTCAAAGGTTTGGGTGGTCATACCCAAGTTATTATGAAGAATAACTGGATAGAGGTAGCCTATGCGATGGGGTTCCCGAAGGAATATGCGAGTGAGTTAGAGGAGTGCTATGGGACGCACTTAAGTCTCTTAGGAGCCTACTATGAAGGGGCAAGAAATTATTCCAGCGGTATGGATGTACCAAAGGCGAGGGAACGCGAGGGTACAAGTGGAATAATGGCAATGGAATTGCCAAGTGAAGAGACAAGACAAGGGCATATTGGAACCAAGGCAAGGCTGGTTGATGATGAGGAAGGGATGATAGGCAAAGTTGAACTCGATGATGGAGAAAATGCAACCAACAAGAAAATCAAGAAAGAAGATGAATTGAAGACTTTGCCGTCTATAACAAGATTATGGGGTGAAGTTGGACCATAATGTTATAGAAGCAAAATTAGGTACTATAGTGTTTATATTTTATGTATTTATGTGTAAAGCCAGTAAACTTAATAGATATGGCTGGGTCGATAGGGCGCAATATGGGTCAATATTTATTAGGATAGACAGTTGTGTCGTTAGGGTTACACCTTTTATAACGTATGTATCTATCTGTTTTGTTCATACCGTTTCATCTGTTGTATATATAGGAAGTCCAGTTCTTTAACATACAGATAACCCAATATATATCAGTTTAAAAGGTTTCAAACTCACTTCTTTGTTTCCTTCATGTTTATTTGTGAGATGAGTGTCTACATGAATGCTTGTTTGATTAAATAATCGATCCTGGAAATCAGCCTTTGCAACGATACTACACATATAACTACATTTCCTTCAAAAATGTCAATAACCAGCAAGCCAATTCCAGAGTAGAATGACTTAAAGTTTAACATTTTAAAGGCCTCATATCTGTTAAGCCCAAATACCTAGACTACATTTCCTACATGAAGGCAGCCTAATGATTCAACTGTAGCACATCCTCACAGCAAAATCAAGAGGCCAGCATCCATGGAAGGCATCATCTAGAGTATAGAGCTTGTTACTAAAGACTTAAGAACTACATTTTCTTCAACATATTTCACAAATAATCCATTACTGTATAAACTAATAAAAAAATGTAAAGAACAATTATCCCAAAAGATTGTGTGAAAAGCTTCAAACCCCAAACCCCCTAGTTCTTTTTTCCACAATTTTGCCTTGAATGTGCGGATCATTATTGTTGGTGAAAGGCGAAAGAATTGGTGGTATACAATATTTGTACATGCCGTTAGCCATTTAAACTTGTACTCATTATTAAATGCAAAACAGTTTTTAACCATGGAATTGGATATGCAACTAAAATTAGTGTAAGTTCACATATTTTATGGCGTAAAATGTGTCTTCCGCATAGATGCATTACCCTTTAAATTTGATCAACACCTTTGCTTAAATTCAAAATTTTTAAAATTGAGTAATGTTTAATACCCATAATACCCTTCTAAGACTTAAATTTTCTACATCAAAAATCAAAAAATGTTGCCATAAAATAATTTTTAAACATCATATTATATACATGACAAGTTTATAAAATAATTGCCTTAATAAAATTCCACATAAATTTCTTAGCTAGCCAATATGTTTGCCTTATATTAGGGTGTTAATAATACATACACACGCTTCTAATATACTTCACATGCTTACCTTATCCCATTCTTATCCGTAAAGTTTTATAAAAACAGCACATTGTAAATATCCATCTCCACTATATATAAAAGAGAAAACTCATTTTCTTAAAACTTAAAATTGAGTAAAGTCCAATTGATAATATACATTTGATTAAAAATAGTACCTAACAACATTCACCATTAAATTAACAGTTACATTCTTTTTAATCCTTAAACTTTTGTCCTTTTATTGTTTTAAACTCAGATTTTTTTTCCGAGATAACTACAAATTGAACCCTTAAGTGTAATTATTTTCCCTACACCGTCGTTATGCGCAAATCGCGATTATTCGTCTAGTAATAAAAAATAGTTGCATATGTCACCCAATTGAGTGATTCATTCTATCAAACCTATTGCCCTAAAAATTATCACAAAACAATTTCTGAAGTAACAAACTGTATATATTCCATTGATAAATTCTTACCATTCTTCACTATAATTCCTAAAATTATATAATCACCCCATGAAGCTAAATAAAATTTACTTTTGCGCCTTCAGATTCTGATCGGGGAGGCCACCAGCCCACCACACAACTCAGAAGCTTCTTCATATATGTCCAATAGACATGTCAAACTAATGAGTGATGGGGATGATTCTACGTATGAAAAGATAACAGTTTCACTTATTAGTTCCGTTAAAATATTTCAAATGAGGAAAAGGGTTCTAAACTTTAGACACCTCATGTATTAATTTATATCATTTCAAAGGGTATTTTTTTCAAATTTTTGGCCAAGATTGTTATTGTAAACAAATGATTGACCAACATTTGAGGAAGTACGTACATATAATGGATTTTAATATGTGGAGATACACTTTATATATCTTCAGTCTTGCAGATTGTATCAACCACACAAATTAAGTCCTTAGATCATACATTGCATTCCAAGTCATTTAGAACAACTTATCAACATAATTCATTCACTTATATTGATGCATTGCATTCATATTTCCATGTAACCAAGGCAACTGCAATTAAGAAAGAAAGGAAAATACTTTTCTTCATTCATAAAGTACAGAAATATATAGGTTTAAAAAGTACTGAAAATAACTTGAAAATGCTAGTAATTAAATGATAAGGGACATGCTTACATGCCCATGATCCGCTAATTGGCCACCACCTTTCAAATACTCAAACATACTAGAAATAGGAAATATACAAGGATGTCATATTGAATCAGTCAACCATCAATATCCTTGTCCAAACACAGTATTATTACCTTCTATTGCATGTCCTGCATGAATGCACATGAGGACTTTATCATGAAATGCTTTGTTCACTTAAGATTCTTCTTTTGCTCAGTCTCACCTTGAGACCATCCTTCATCTGAAGTACCATAGAATCTTTTGGAACCACAGGATGACCTTCCACGAGCTCAATGTGGTAATGGCAAATGATTGTAGCAATCACTATTTTCAGTTGAGAGAAGGACATTTCTTTGCCTACACAAGATCTCGGCCCAGCATTAAACGTCGAGAACTTGTAAGATGGCTCATGTTTGATTCCCCCTCCTGTAGAAATCCACCTTTCGGGCTTAATCTCCATGCAGTCTTCTCCCCATACTGATTTCATCCTTCCCATGGAATAATAAGATAAAGCAATCTTGGTATCATGATCGACTTTACGACCGCTTGGAAGGATGTCTGGATGTGATGGAGATTTGTGGTTAAGTGGAATAGGTGGGAAAAGTCTTAAGGATTCACATAAAGCTCCATGAAGATATATCAGTTCGTCTAACTCTTTTGCATTCCATCTCTTGCCTACACTCGCTCCCAAATGTGAGAAAAGCTCTTCTAAAAGCTTATCTTCTACATGCGGATTTTTTGCAAGAATATAAAAGAACCAAGATAAAGCGCTACCAATAGTATCTTTTCCTGCACCCATCAAACCCAATATGGTGTCTCTCAAAAGTTTAGTAGGATCCCCAAAACTTTTATATTTATCCTTAATCTCTCTTAGTATAATTGGTAGTAATAAGAAACCTTTCTCTGGTTGCTCACAATTCAAGGTGTTGTACTCATTTTGCTTTTTCGCTAAGCAAGTGTATAAAAACTCATCAATATGTTTCCACGCATCACTCAACTTCTTCTCATTCCCCACTCTAAGAAGTTGTTGCAATTTCCAAAGGCTTATTGGTGCAAAATGCCTTTGCAAGAGAGCTTCTTCAACATGCGAAAACGCCTTCACACATGGAACGTAAGGAAAATCAATAGACAAGCTTTTTGGGTCGTGATCTAAGATTATTTTGGACGTGGTGTCGAAAGTGAACCTGTCAAATATATCTTGCAAATCCACTTCTACGCCTTGTCCACAAATGGACTCAAGTATGGGTAGAAGACCGTTTTCCACCGTGTTCCAGGTTATTTCTTCCAATAAACTTTGATATTTAGGATGTTTAAGTAAGGACATGGTGACTTTGCGATGGAACTCCCATAACTCGCCATCAGAATTAAAGATTCCATCTCCTAAGACCTCGAAGATCTTACGAAATTCATCACCTTTGGGATAATTAGTGAAGTTTTTGCATAGAACATGTTGGAAGTCTAAAGGGTCACTAGTAAGGAGTATGTTCATTTTAGCAAACCAAGGCCCTTTCCACATAAAGGTACCACCTGTATCTATGAGAATTTCAGTCAAGTATTCCAACATTCGGTGGGAGTTTACAAGGACCCCTGGTATCATACCAAGAACAGGCCAATTTGTAGGGATAATGGCTCTTTTGTTTATATGTCTAAACATGATTATTAAAATTGACATGATAGTGAAAAATATAGAGAGAATGGTTGTGTGTTTAAGGAAATCCATGGAAAAGAATGAAAATGAAAGATAATGAAATGATCAGTTTGTGTTTGCTAGGGTTTAGGGTGTGCAGATGTGATATGCTTGTTGTTCCTTAAGTAGACACAAATTTTTTGATCCACTTGACTCCCGGCAAAGATTAATCCATATTGGATGTCAAAAGAAAAGAAAAAAAAGATGCACATGGCTTTTTTAAGAATTCCAAAGATAGTTTTCGAAATTAGAACGTATAGCATTGCTCATTTAAGAAATCTAAAAGGTAAGTTGACATAGGTTTGAAAGTATTGCTTCAATATTACGGCCAAACAAAAGATGTTTTCTCTATTTTTATTACTACACGAATAACCGCGCAAGGGACGGTTTATAGCAACAAATGATTATACTTGCGAAATCGTGATTTTGGTTCGTCACTTGATGCAAAACGTGTGTTTTTGATAAAAAAAAGCGTGTATTTTTTTTAAAATTAATATAGTGTGTGTTTATGAAATGTTGTCAAGTTTAAACTTAGTCAATTTTAAGGTGTATTAAAGGTAGTTAGGGGCAATTTAGGCAAACTTCTTTTAGTTTTCAACTTTTAAGATTTAAGAAAAAGTGATAAACCCTTTATATATAGCATAGATTTGGAAAGGGTTAGTCTTTTCACCCATACACGGGTTAACCGATGTGAGGTACTTACGCGATTGTTTCCGACCTTTTTTTGCCACCCCTAGATGTGTACAGTGTGGCTTGAACCTTATACCTCTTATAAAAACGTTTGTATGTTACCACTAAGTCATTTAGTGGTGGTTGCGTTGCTTTGGTATTGATTTTAAAATATTAAATAAGGTAGGAAGCGTGGCTTAGATATTATTTTTGGAATATTAAATAGGGCTAATTCGTTTAGTGCCGCAAAACAATGTGCTTGATTCAGTGATTACCTCAAAGTTGAATGACTTTCTCAAGTGCCCCCAAAAACCTATGTTGCGAGTATGCGACTATATCAATTTAGTAACATGTGTTCCCCTTAAGTAAGTACACATGTGTAAGGTACTCTTTTACGCGACTCGTGACGTATCTTTATGCGATTTGTACTTTTTAGTATTATTTTTTTTTAAAGGGTTTCTCCGGTAAATTTTATTACGCCAAAAAAAAAAATAAGTACAAGGGATGAGGGTGAGTCCCACATCTCCGCCCGTTACATGGGCAAAACTATTCCTAAGAGGAAGGTACACCACATGACAAAAGAAACATAAATTTATTTCTTCTTGCGACCTAGTACTCTGATATCCAGATTATCGTATATATCTTGAAGCTCTTGAGAAAGATCCTGACATTCGTACATATCATCATCATATGGGTCATCATCATAGTCACCATTACCATACGGACGAGCCATATCATTATCAACTAATGCAACCTCATCTTCACTATCATAATCACCTGGAAACTCTACCTTCTTCAGAGGATTACCAGCTTCATCCACAATAATAGCTTGCCCAATAGTAAGTAATTCTTCAAACTTCCTAATTTTATGAGTAATAGGAGTAGTACCGGTACTACTATTATCGACATTCATAAAAGATGATCCACTTGAAGTAACCCCGTTGTTTACTAAATTAGTAGCCCCCCTATTGGTACCTAACTCCACCTCATTATTGACCGAATTAAGAACTTCAAATGGATTTGAATTACTAACCTCAATAGTAGGTTCCACACCTTTCTTTTTATTACTGCTAGAACAAGTAGGTTTTTTGGGAACATGTCTATATTCTTTCTGAGGTTTAAAACCCATTTTCGCACCAACCGGAACACCTCGAGAAGTTTGACTAGGCTTCTTCAGAGTCTTCTTCTCCCCAGCACCAGTATTCTTCGGACATTCCTCATGAATATGTCCAAAAACCTTACAAGACGCAATACTCAATACGGACATTACATAAATAATGACCTTCCCTAGTAATTTTAAGCATAGCCACGACAATGTTATCTTTCAACTCCACATCAGCACGAAGCTTAATCATAACTTTAGCATAGCTTGACCTACCCCAAGATTGCATGCACATATCAGATGTATAAGAGTCAAGCATTAGAGTACCCAGTTTAGTAACAATGTCACTCAAGCCATCCTCGCTGAAGGACTTAACAGGTACACCATGGAGTTTAACCTAAACTGGAACAGTACTAAGATCTTCCTTCAATAGGTTCTCATCCGGATGTCATTTCTTCAGGATAAGTGGGTTATTCCCGATAAACTAT
The DNA here is from genome assembly GCA_026074375.1 of Tanacetum coccineum. Classification (NCBI taxonomy): domain Eukaryota; kingdom Viridiplantae; phylum Streptophyta; class Magnoliopsida; order Asterales; family Asteraceae; genus Tanacetum; species Tanacetum coccineum. Next base: position 10,309 of record BQNB010129860.1, on the reverse strand, counting down.
GGCCCATTCCCAAGCATAGCATCTAATCCGTCTATGGAGCTAAATTGAAAGGAAAATAATCCGGTAGACGAGTTGAACATAGAACGAACAAACCCATATTTACTCTAAGTGTTCCTAACATAGTTAGCAACAACAGGGTATGCCACCCGCTTCCCCAAGAAAAAACCATATGTTGTATTAACAAATCGTTCACTTATAGCTTGAATAGACTTCACCGGGACAACCACATCAATCCCATTACCCCCGGGTCTAAACAAAGTACGAATATTCAGTTTCTTCCCACTTGGTTCACTAGTAATATTAGGATACGAAGACTTACCAGGGGCATTACCAGCCGTAGTAGTAACCCGCGTAGATAATGGTAGAAAAGATCTTAGTCTAGTAGTATCTTCCAAAGAGCTTGGCTTTTCTATCTCCATCGTCATTTCAAACAAAAATGGTGTTACACCCTCCTTAACAGCAGATGCACCACCAACTGGGGTATCTTCATTTATAGTATCATCAGATTCGGTAGACACACCAATACCTTAAGAGGTATTCATCGAATTCCTATTGAGACTCTTCTTCTTTACACCTCTCCCACCCCCACTCCCTTTTTGACTCAAAAATCCACGCTCCATTCCACCCCCAACAACAACCTTACACTAACAGAAGCACGCACGCCCAATCCCCCAAGCCAAGGTTCCGAATTGGATTAAATAAACCCTAGAATAAAGTTAATGATAAGGGAAACCAAATTCACAACAAGATGCAGAAACATACGCAAACAATATACAATAATCAATACCAAGTAAACCCACACCAAGTAAATCGAAGGCCTAAAAAGAATACGAGGATCGAACAAGATAGTTTAGGATGTTTAGGTTTGTTAAGATCGACAAAAACAACAACAAACCCTAATGAAAACGTTTTTAAACCTACAATCTACAATCGAAACCCTAAAACAATAGAACTATGTTAATACAATAAATCAAGAGATTAATGTATAAACAGAGAAGTAATACTGATTAGAGATTGAATAGCAGGTGAAAAAAAGATCGACAGTAGAGAAAAGGGTTTTTTTGAAGTTTCGCCAGAGTGGGGATCGAAAAGGCTTTTTATAAACTTTTTTTTTGGGTAAAGAGTTTTCCCGGTAAATTTTATTACACCTAAAAATAGCTAAGTACAAAGGATGATGGTGAGTCCCACATCTCCGCACGTTACATAGGCAAAACCATTTCCTTAAAGGAAGAAACACAAATATACTAGACTATAAAGAAACAAAAAAAAAAACTATTTCTTTTTATGACCTCCAATTTTGATATCCAAATTATCGCATATATCTTGAATCTTGTAAGAAATATCATGGCCTTCATACATGTCATCGTCGTATGGGTCATAATCATATTCCCCATTCCCATAAGATTCCTTCTATTTTTCCAATAGACTATTAGTATCATAGCCAACATCCTTTGAAGCCAGAAAATTAGCCATATCGTTATCAACCGATGCAACTTCATCCTCACTATCATGATCACCCGCATAATCAATCATTGTCAACGGTTTACCCTCATCATCCACAAGGGTAGCCGTCCCATCAATAATAAGTCTTTTCATTTTATCAATCTTTTCAACAATAGGGGTTGTACTAGTAGTACTAGAATTCACATTTCAGAACGAGGATCCACTAGAATTGGCCTTTTTACTAGTCAAATTCTTTTAAACTTAAACAACTTGTACTCACTAATTAATTTCTTATGCGAGTTTTTTTTTTTTACAAAATAAAGGATCATTTTATTGCTTATAACTTATTATTTATATAGTGGTGGAAGTCAAATCGCATAAAAGGTACGCCGCCAGTCACGTAAAAGAGTTTTGTGTACTTTTGTTTTTCATATCAAAATTGATTTGTGTCTTAAATGGCTAATATTATGAGTCGGTTTGACCCGAAACACTTCATCAAATATAAATTCGTATCAAGTCCATCTATGCTCGAGGTCGACATTATATATTTCAGTCCTTTACATATACACTCTTGAATGTACAGCATGCATCAGGGAAGAAGTTAATGGACGTTCTTGCTGAAGCTTTTCTTCGTCCACTTAACAATCAAATAAGTACGAGCTTTATATCGGGATTCCTTCTGGTATGACTGTATGAGTGTGACTTCTTAAAATTATCTTTCCTCACAACTCAACAATCAAATAAGTACGTTTTTGTTACACGTATTCCAGGTGTCGAATATCGTCGTGCAACTGTTACGATTGATACAAATGAACAAAATAGATCAAGCCAACACTCCGAAACCAACAAGAGTGGCTCTGCCGCCACCCCGTTGCCGTTTTCATTAACGTTTAACTTACTTTCTAGCTTAATTCTGTTAATCAATACCCTCGATATCTGTCCTGCCATAATACTTGCACACAACCTACACGCCTCCATCGTGCTATGGCTCGATACTATGCTGCCCTCGTTGATGTGGATGATAAATATTTAATTCTACAAAATGGTAAAATGGGGCTCGGGTTTTGAAGGCTTCAAGCAACTGATGGTTCTGTAATTGGATTTGGTCATGGGGGACTTGGCGGATCTACGACGTATTGTGATATAAATAACACAGTTTTGCGGTTAGTGTGACGCTAAACCTGGCATCTTCAGGGGCTTTGACTGGGGAGATAATCCGTTTTATATGCGAGGAACACTATGCAGCTAGCATCAAGAGACTTCGTTTCGAAGCCAAAGATCAATTAGACGAGATTTGATCTAAAACTAAATTCTATAAGTAAACAATATCAGAGGTAGAGTTCAATAATCTATGTTACTTTGCAGACATTATGAATTTAAACTAGTAATTAAAGAACTGCTTATATGTTTGTTCAAGTGTAACGTTGAGTTATATGAATGGAGTTATGAAACAATTGTACTATGAATCTGGGATCATGGATTGGAGTGGGCCTTCAATGGAAGAAGTAGACGAAGTAGACCGAGGGCTTAAGGTATCCACCTTGCTAAATTATACAATCTGGTAGGCATGGCTCATTTAAACTTCTGATATCCCCCACTAGCTAATTTATTACTAGGTCCCAACACATGAGGACATAAATTGCACCATGTGACATTGTGACACAAATTAAAAAGGAGAAGAAGGTCAAAATGAGCCCAATGGTCCATGATTTGGAAAAAAAGTAAATGTTCTTATTAAAATGGTCATGACCTACTAACTATGCAACTCCACTAAAATTGTGACACGTGTCTTATACTCATAATATCCCAAAATCCCCAAAATTACAGTTCCTATTTACATTTTGGGATGTTCAAAAATAATAGTCTCCTTGTGTCAACCAACTTAAAAAGAAAATATAATTTAGTGGATGAGGATGATATTTGATTGGTTGAATAGTGTTGTGTGTTATTGTCTATGAAGAATAATTTTGATATATGTACTGAGTTCATTAGTCACAAATAGAACACAACAAATCCAAAATAGCCCTATAAGTAGATTTTAGTTCACTTCACTTCTTTAAGTCAACCTGATCAACTTGAGACCAAGCTTCCTTTGAAGTATCATAGAATCTGCTGGAAGCACAGGATGCCCTTCCAGGAGCTCAATGTCGAGAACTTATAAGATGGCTCATGTTTGATTCCTCCTTCTTTAGAAATCTATCTTTCGGGCTTAAACTTCGTGCAGTCTTCTCCCCATATAATCTTTTTAAACAGAAATTTTTAACTATCTCACAATATTTATACCACAAACTATCTCACATGTCCTAAACAAGACTTGAACCCACAACCATTTGAGTAGAGAGCTTCTCACACAACATGAGGTACTATTGAGACACAAGCACTTTGGTGTATGCTCCCCATATTGATTTCATCCTTCCCATGGAATAATAAGATATAACATTTTTTTATTTACTCGGTGGCTGCAAATATAAAATGCTCAAAGGGGTAAGCGAGGCGCATTATTGGGTAAGAAACATTATGTGCCCGAGTCGTACAATGTTGAATTCGATAATCTTGGAACAGCTACCAGATAAAACAATAGCATATTCAATACATGGTTTTCGACACAAGTAAAATTACGCATTTCTCACCATTATAAGAATTGGAATGAAGTAACAGATGAAATGATCTTTGTGGTAATTAATATACTGAGGTGTTATTCAAAACAAATATGTCACTACAAGAAAAAGTAGAACGGGCGATGAGATTTTCCCCGGCGACATATGTCGCCGGGAAAACCAGTAAACGACAAAAATGTGTCCGACGTGCACTAAATGCGTTAGACTTTTTGGTCAAATTTGACGAAAAGTGTCCCCGGGGACTTTGGTTAAAATTTGACCAAAATTGGTATCAAAAGTCTTGGCGGTAATGTTTCCCGCTCGATTTTCCCCGGCGACATGTCGCCGGGGAAGATTTTGACCGATGTTGACCGTGGTTAACTAAAGTCAGTAGTTAATGGCATTAGTTGGGTGACGTGGCTTAAAGTATCCCGGCGATATGTCGCCGGGGAATCATTTGACCGTTGTTGACCCTAAAGTCATTAGTTAACGGCTTTAGTTGGGGGGCGTGGCATAAAGTATCCCGGCGACATGCCGCCGGGGAATCATTTTTCACAATTATAATTATTTATTTAATCATTTATATAATTATTATTTGTAATTATATATTTTATAAATAATAATTATATATATGATAATTATATAAATAATAATATGTTCTTTTTTAAATCCATCACGATACTTGGAATTTTACTTCAACATCCATTGCGAAGAAGACGCAACTTAAGAAAGCCAACCATGAACACGAGAAGTTGAAAAGTATGCTTGTTACAAACTTTGCAAGGAAGGATCGACTACCATCTCAAAATTTCGCTTTTATGGAAGTTTGACATTGATAAATGACGTTGCTTCCAAGAGATAGGAAAAACTTCAGGTTTGTGTTATGACTTTTCTTTATATAGCTATAGTTTATGTATGTATGTTTATAGTTTCAAGTATTGCTAATTGTTTTTCAAAAACATCTGTGTGTAGACAAAAAGTGAGAAAGCAGGCTAAGTGCACTAAAGAACAAGGATCTAGCTAGAGTGGATCATTGGGGGTATAAGGATGCTCTAGTTACATGGTTTCCTTAACTAGGGGCATGTCATGCAATACTTCACTTTTTCGTTGGATTACAAACGAATAATGACACGAGGTTTTATGAGCTGATGAAAGACTTAATGAGCTGGTATGAGACGTACTGATAGGTTTTAACAAAAAAAAAATTTAACGTTGTAAAACAACGGCCTTATAGCAACACATATAACTGATTAATGAAAGAAGAAATTAGAGGGAATCGAGACATGTATTTCATTGATCTTGATCTCACAAACTACAAATGGACATCTATTTATAGAGCTCTCATAATCAAAGTATTTAGTACAATCATAATTAAGGGAATACAAAAGATGAAAGGTTTTGTGAGGTTTAGGTATATGGATAGCCACAATCTCCCTCTTGGCTATCCATCATTAGTTCTCATACGCTTGAATGTGTTGCCTCGTTAAAAACCTTGCTTGGAAAACCTTGTGGGACAAAACCATAGCTAAGGAAAAAAGAGTGCAACGCGTATATTCTCCCCGAGTCTTCGCATTCCAGTGTCTTGAACCAACTTCTTAAATGTTGTAGTAGGAAGCGCCTTGGCAAATAAGTCCACTTGATTATCACTTGAACGAAGCTTTTGAACAATAATGTCGACACTATTCTGCAAGTTATGAGTGAAAAAGAACTTCGGTAGAATATGCTTGGTTTTGTCACCTTTGATGTATCCGTCCTTAAGTTGAGCAATACATGCTGCATTATCTTTATGTACAACTGTGAGAGCCTCCTGGCCTGAAGAAATCCTACATGATTCATGAATATGTTGTATCACACTTCTCAACCGTACACATTCCCGACTCGCTTCATGGATGGCCAATATCTTTGCGTGATTCGATGAAGTGGCACTCGTTATTTGATTTATGGAACTTGAGAAAACATATCCAGGTTGGACTGAACGGTATGGGGATCAAACATATATCATGCATCTGCAAAATCAAATAGATTTCTTTCGGATGGGTTAGTATAATGTAAACCCAAATTTGTACCTTGAAGGTAGCGAAATATTTGTTCCACCCCACTCCAATGTCTTCTTGTTGGACACGAGCTATACCTTGCCAATAAGTTCAACGAAAGTGATATATCGAGTCTTGCATGACTCGCAAGAAATAATAATCCCCCCCATGGCACTTAAATAAGGTACTTCTGGACCAAGAATTTCCCCGTTGTCATTTGTAGGTTGAAAATGATCGTTTTCAACATTTAGGGTCCTTGCAACCATCGGGGTGCTCAATAGATGAGATTTATCTGTATAAAATCTTTTAACAATTTATCCGTGTATGCATTTTGGTGAACGATGATTCCTCTTTAGATGTTCAATTTCTAATCCAGAATAAAAATTGTTTTCCCAAGGTCTTTCATCTCAGATTATTTCTTTAAGCATTTAACTGCCTTTGTAACCTCCCGTTGAGTTCTGACAATATTCAAATCATCAACATACACAACAATTATGAAATATTAATGTTCAGATCTTTTTATAAAATGCATAGGCAAATAGAATCATTTTTTGTATCCTTCTTTTAATAAATATTCACTAAGGCAATTGTAACACATATGCCCAAAACATTATTAATTCAATACAATTAAGTAGTGTTCTTGAGAACTTTTCTTATAAGCTTTAAGTATTAAAATTCGCTAGCATGCTTTATGCATTTTATATCCTGTAATAAAATCTCTACATCACATGAGCTATATTTTTAGACGCAAATAAATTATTTGTCAAATTGCTAGGCTTAAACAATATTAAAATACATTATTAGATCCACCTCATGTGAACATGTATCTACATGATAATTTCCATGTCTTTGAGAAACTATACGTGTGCCATCACTTGTATCCTATACATAATTTAATTTCGCTTTCTCATAAAGACCAACACATATCCAATAAGATTTATACATTTATGTATAAGGACTTCTAAGTCTCAAACACGTGTTTCATCAATAGAGACTTTAATAATTCATTAGTTACTTGCGTCATTGAATTTTGGCCATTCATCAATCCAAGTTTCTCACATTCATTTTAGCGCTATATTGTTTCTTTACATGATCATTTTCGTGTGCATTATCATATATATCAATCGACGTCGATTCATATCTTTTTGATTCCACATTTCACTAGACATTGCATTATATCATTAATTGAGATCTCATTTTTTTACGTATCCGGGGTTTTTTAATTATCTTCATGTCTAGTGTCTCTTTAGGAGACTGTTATGGGATCTTTATTATCTCGATTCGACCATCTTAACTTTCTTGCTCCATTTTATATCTTCATTCGAGGTCTTTTATTTGGAATCGATTAGTCTATCACATTGCTAACGTGCCATAGACTTACTACCAATCATGGGCTTATTGTTGGGACGTACGTTGTAATTGGAGCTCTAGCAGCGTATATGATCTAGTCACTTTATTTATGTCACTAAACATGTCTAGAAATTACTAGATCTGGAATATATATTGTCCTTTGAACTTCAAGTTTATATTCATTGGTGTGAGGATCACCATTTGTATTATCATAATTCATTCTAAATTTCATGCTGCTCATTCTTCCCTTAAATGAATTATCAACTTTAACATCCCATTTTGTCCATTGTGGTGGATTTAATATATACTGCACAATTACAATATCTCACATGGGAGCTATTGACCAAAAACCATTCTAAGGGGGATAGTCATTATAGATTGTTGGCAAGATGCGAATTCATATGTTATAACATGCTCCATAAACTAAAAGTTTTGTTCTCATAATTATTGGCTTTACAATCAACTGAAGACATTTATAAACGTTTCAACAAAAGCAATTTGTGTATGAACATGGGCTATATAAAGTTCAACACTTATTCCAATAATCGCTCAATCTTGGAAGTATTCACCGCCATCTACAAAAATATAACTTGGAAAATCGTGCTCGCTATTTATAGGTTAAGTCATTAATCACACTAACTTTAAGTTGTGTATCTGATCATCATTTTGACGATGCATCGATTTTAAAACTCAAAATGATCGACATTGTGGATGTATAAGCCTACATACATCTCCTTTATATTTTTCCAAAACTTTATAGGAGAAAGTCCTCACTGTAATTTGATGGTGATAGATGAACAATTAACTTCCATCGAGAACAATCAAATTTATCTTTGAAGAAACATATCGTTATTCTATAATTTCGCATCATCATTGACTCATGATGGTCAACCGGTCATGCCACACAATAAAATAATCTTGTCACATAAACTTATTGTTTATGATCACTTTTGTGCTTCAACCACACTTTACTTTATATGAAATATTGGCACATAAACAACTATTTTATGACCACATGTCATCAATTTCACTTGACTTTATGTTAAAGTCGAGTAATATAATGAAACTAATACATCATCACATTTATACTTTTGTTTCTCCAATCAAGTTTATACAAACACTTTTAAGGCTTTCACATTGTTCAATATAAATAACTTTTATAGTCTCAACATAATTTTGTATAATATGCACATTAGCCTATACCATTTTCAAACAAAAAACACATCTTTTGTACTTGTGAATTTACCTATTTTCTAAATGCACATGTATCAATAACCATTCAGTAAAGGGTCTCGTAAGAAAATAAAACCACATAATAATGCTCACATATACGAAAAAATCAATGACATAATTAAAGTCATGACAATTTATTTAATTTGACGAATTTGATAATATTTCTTTTATTATCAATAAGCATCAATTTAGTGTCAAAAATATCCCCATAAATTACCTTATCTTCACACAAATGAATTACTAAGTAATCGTATAGTCAAGTATATTAATTAATTTTAAATCTGGCAACAATAAGTGATATCGGCACCAAAACATTTGGTAAAATTATCACAAATAAACAACTTTGTTTGCTTTGTGCTTATCTACTTTGTTAATTATATGTTAGCAACTATTTTCACAGGTGTACGATTTTAATGTTTGTGAAATAAGTTTAAATAACGCCAACAAACCACATTAGACGCTAATTTCTATCAGACATTAAACAAATTAACTATAGCAAGTTGGAGGTCATGCCGATATGAGAACATGTACGCAAAAGACTTCATAGTACTTCACTTTATAAGAAAAGTTATATAGTCGCCAATTCTGAGAAATTAGATAGTAGTGTTTTGGTTTTAAATATTGTTCAACTAATAAACAAACTCATAAATAATTAAGGTGAACAAGTTAACCAGATATGACAAATGCAAAGCTAGCACATATACACGTAACATCTATTAACTCTCTTAGATAATTTGTACAAAACCAACCAATTAAACAATAAGCATGAATAATCATCTAAAGACAATGTTTTCTAGTTTTAGACATATGCTTTAGCCATGCAACATGTAAACTCAAATTATGCTATGTATTCTTAAATATATAGAAACACCTAGATAACGTAGAGCAAGTTTTGTGTTAATTTATAACCAAACTTAAAAATAAATACCATATGCATAGCTAGCTCCAGCCATATGAAAATAATCTTATCAGCCATTATTTTTAAGCGCACTTTTCATCTACTTGATCAAAATCAGTTATGCTGATAGAGTACAACATCCTAGTAACACATGTGAGTTAGTACAATATATCAAACAAATGATCATATATATTACACATATAAAGTAAAAGTCTTATATAAGTATGTGTTGATCAAAATTCTTCACTTTCACCAAAAAGGAACGAAAAAAAGATCCATGTATACACAACTAACTAATTATCTTGCAAAAAACTAACATAGAGTTGTACATTAGGCAAATAAGTACAAGGTCTTCCAAGAAACTGGACCAATAATTGTTTTTCTTTTTTACTCGTTAGCAAATCGAGTTGTACTTGATAATCGAGTTGTACATTAGGCAAATAAGTACAAGGTCTTCCAAGAAACTGGACCAATAATTATTTTTCTTTTTCACTTCACTTTCACCAAAGTCTTATATAAGTATGTGTTGATCAGATATGTGAATTTTTCTTTGTGTTTAAAATTTAGTGCTAAAATCTAAAGCAAGTCAATTACTTTTTGTGTAGATCGACATAAACAATGATATCACTGGCTTTGTGTTTGTCAAAAATCTTGTATACAAATTAACTTATATCATGGAAGAACTCGAAAATAGATAGTAAATAATACGGTAAAGTAGAATCAACTCAAGCTTAAAAGATACAAGACTAGTTTTT
>BQNB010129859.1:0-19041 GCA_026074375.1 Tanacetum coccineum | reverse complement strand
TTAAGTTTTTGTGATTTTTTTATTTTTATAATTTTGTTTATATTACAAAACTGTAAAACGGAAAGTGTGGAGCAAAAAATATAAAGTTTGACAAGTTAAAAGTATCAAATTGACAAAAAATACGAAACAGAAACTGATAAAAATTATGTTGTACAAGAGGTAAAAATGAAGAATGTTTTGTATTTCTTGTATTTTAGGGTGACTAGTGGTATAAATAGCAGCACCATAAATTAAATGATGCATTTTATTTAGGTAAGAAGTAGTATGATGGGGAGTATGTAGGCATGGCTCACACAAGTGTCTGCATGCTTTTAGTGTGGGTGCAAGTTAGGGGTGGCAATTTCTGACCCGACACGAAACCCGACCTGAAACCGACACGAAAATTAACAGGTTCGGGTTGAGTTTAATAGGTTTCGGGTCGGATTTGGGTCGACATATCTGACCCGTTTATTAAACAGGTTAGGTTCGGGTTGGGAATAAATTAATCAGGTCGACTCGCCAACCCGTTTAACATTTTTTTTAAGATTAAAAATTATTTATATCTTATTATATGTGTTACATGGGTTAAACGGGTCACCCACAAACCTGTTTAACCCGTGTAGTGTGCCAACTTTTGTATATAAAATAGGTTATATGGGTCAACCCAAAACCCGTTTAACCTATTCAACCCGTGTAACCTATTCAACCCGCCAACCCAATATATATACGGGTTAAATAGGTCAGGTCCGAGTTATGTTTAAACAGGTTAGGGTTCACATAGCTGACCTGATTATTTAAATGGGTCAGGGTTGGGGTTTTCTGACCCGCCAACCTGCTAACCCGAACCCGTCAACCCGAACCCGACCTGAATTACCACCCCTAGTTGAGGGTTTGCGGAGGGGAAATGGTACCCTTCCCATTTGGTTAGTTATAACGAAAACTGGTTAAATAAAAAGAAGACAAATAGTCGAGATTTACATGACGCCCTCCGTGACCATCGAAAACACCGAAAAAATGAACAGGCCGAAAACCATTAATCTCTGGCCGACATAAATTCGTCCTAACCGATACTTCATCCTCCATTTCTCTTTGTCTCCCAATAACCGACGTCATTCCATACACCGGCGGCTGCGGCGTTTCCATGATACTGATCAAGCTCATGATCGCCGCAGCCGCAGTACTCGAAGACGTCGGGTGAACAACAACACTTTCACCCGACGTCTTCACTCCACTTTTCTGACCTTCCCCTCTTCGACCCACAACCGAACTAGAACATGAAGCAGCATTAGCTGCCATACGTCTCATAGCCATCCTCCTACGTCGTCTTTCGCGGCATTTAACCGCGGTAGTATCATCCTCCTCCTCACTCACCATCACACTTTTACGCGTACCGTAAACTCGCTTCATCACCGTTCACCGCCAACAAACGTTCAACTTCACAAAGTTTATCATATTCAGTAGAAAAAAAATTATGAACAAATTACAGGTGTCAATACAAAATATAATGTAAACTCGTGGTGCATTGTAGTGAGTCTCTCGTGTGAGAAGCTGATAGCGCCAGGTGAACGGGCAGTGGGGGCTGAGCTGACCGAACTGACCTATAACCGATCTTAGGTTTGTGGGTTTTTGACACGTGGAATGTATGAGATTTTGGGTATCTCGGGAGATGGACTTTATTATATCGTGTTTGTGTTGGAAAACGGTGGGAGAGTGACACGTGTAAGATGAAATCTGAGTAAAGTTAAGGTTGAGAGTGATTTGTGGGACCAGTGTTACCACGTCAATGGTTTTTAAGAAAGATATATGGACCTGGTTTACTTACTTCGGTCTATGTATTGATCCTGGCCCACAAACCCCGTCTAAGAAAGAAATGTATTGTTTTTAAAGTTAAGTCGATTAATAGGTAACCTACTTATCAAAATACTTTTAGGTAACGTATTTTGTATATTATCATTCAGACCATCAAACTTTTAAATGTTGTTCAATATAGACAATAACGGGCAAATTTTGAAAGGGTTACCGGCTCAAAATCGACATGTCATCATTTTTATATAAATAAATATTTTTTTTTTCTTTATCACAACCCACCACCACCCCTCCTCCTCCTCCACCACCTTTCTCCTCCACCGCACCTTCCTCCTCCACCGCACCTCCACCACCTTCCTTAACCGGGTCTCGAGACTCCGGTTTGACCCGGTCAACCCTTAATATACCGGGGGTCAAACCGGGGTGTCAGAAAATATGATAAACCTCAGGGAGTTAATTTGACCCTGTTTTTTAGGACCCGGGACCACGGTTCAAGACATAGGTGTGACCCGGCCGGGTCTCGTCTCTAGGGTGCTTCAAACATTGACTTGTTTTTACTTTTAGGTAAGATTACTGTTGTTTTTTTTTAAAGATTCGGCGTCTCAGGAGTTAGTATTTATATTATCTATGTTACTATCCACAAACCCCGTCTAGGAAAGAAATGTATTGTTTTTACTCTTTAGGTAGATAACTTCTTTTTTTTGGAATATTCGGCGCGGTAAATTATATTACCATTACTATTACAGTACTACTTTTAATTAAAAGGCAGGATGCGTTGAGAGTCGTTATTATTAAATGCTACTCACTAACCCGACCTAATTAAATAAAAACCGCACACCCACTTCTTATCTCTCTCTCACATAATCCAGCTACGTGTCTTCTCTTCTTCATACGTGTCTTCTCATCCTCAATCCCCAATGTCTTCTTCATTGTGTTGGTTATAAGCAGGTTGTTTGTTTGAATGAGTCTCATCGATTGTGTTTGAAGTTGTGGCGAAAAGTGAGCAGGGTGTGGTTGTAGCTGTGGTGTAATATGTGTCACTGAAGGTACTTGCTTCAACATGTTATCACAAAAACAAACTCATTTGAAGTTCTTTGAATTGAAAACACTTTGTTTCTATAGCACATAACACTGGCAGCCTATATGTGTTTGGCGTATTTATTTTCTATCCTTTGATCCATACTAATCAAATCATCAAATTTACTTGTCGTGTTTCATTCTCATCAATTTTTATGTCAAAAAACAAAATACCATTGGTCAATTTTTAAAACATAAAAATAATTAGTAACATTTTCCAAAGAGAGTGTTTGGGATTACTTATTTCTAAAAGGGATGAGCGGCCTAGAGTGTTTGGATAAAACAGAGTCCTTCCGCTTATTTGCTTAATTTATGATAAAATAAGGTATCCGGTATGTGAAATATTGAATCGAAACACGAATATTCACTAATGGACTATCATGTTGCTTTCAGCAACTCAACACAACAACCCACATGATTCATTTTGCAATCAAGTTAAAAGTTAAAAAAAATAATTTCGAGATCTGGTCTTAAACTCACAATAACGTTATCGGGCTGCATTTTTGTCAAAGATAACCATTTCTTGCTTTTTTCAGCGGATCTTGGAAAAATTTACTATACTGGAAACCAGGTTGAATAGGATTTTGTGTATATGAATTAGTTCACGTGTACAGTGCAACTATTCTTGATGTGATTAAGATAATGCTTGCTTTTAAATAATATGTGATTAACGTTTCTTACAATTGTATTGGTGCATATGTTGTTTCTGATGCAAACAAAGCTATTGATATGGACTCATGGTTGCTTTATGGGCTTTTAATGAAGGTATACGACTACAACTGTATTGGGCTTGCTTCAAGAAGTTGCGCAAGTTCAGGATGTGTAAATTGATTGGAATTTGTTGGCGGAAAGCACGAGTGCAGTAGTAGAATAAATTGAAATCAGGGCTTTATTCTGCAATAATTGGAGAGAAGATGAACATTAATTGGAATGATGTTTATGTGATTCAGAGTGCTAAGCAAGCGTCACATGTTGCGATTATATTGCCTGTGAAATTTTCATAGTTTTTGGTTTATGTGTTTCCTTTTACGTCTTTTTTTGGTGTATTAAGTTTCTTATATTTGCTGATTGCTAACACGGAGTTTGGGTTGCTTGCTAAAACTATATATTTTTGTGTGTCTTGGTACAACAGATAAGCAGTTTTCACGAAGGCGAGCTGAAGCTTACGGCCTTCAGCAGTCGTACAGATGCACAAAAGTTGGATGGCGCACGGACCGCATGGTCAAAGTACTTCAAGTAATTAACATAAATCACAGATTTTGGCGAGCTGAATTCCGAGTTAATGGGTGAACTTGCGTTGCAGGTCTCTTCAAGTAGTGTTAGGCTTCTTGAAGGTGTCGGGCCTTCCGTTGGCGATGTTGGTAAACCGGCGTATTCTTTATGTAAGCATTGTGTTTTCTTTGCTTTCAGTATTTTCTGGTATTAATTTGCATATGTCAGTTCTTATATGTTCGTCTGTTTTACAGATGACTGCTCTTTCACGGAGACCACTTCTATGAACAATGTCAGTGTTGTAAACGTGTCTTCCTTGGGTGGTTGGGTACCGGATGTCACCTTCACAGGTTTGCTAGCTTTACTCATGCGATCTGAAAGGTGTTTAAGACTGACTTTTTATACAGTAACAATGATTATTTCTATTCGTTGTCTTATTGTGTTTTTATGATCAGGGTTTTGGTTTACTTATTCTGTGGTGATCGTTGACTAATGGGAATTCTTCCGTATTGATTTCGATGGCACTGCTAAACCCAGAAACTTAAGGTATCCCCCCTTTTGTTATCAACTATAAATATTTTTTTATAGAATGTTGGTGTGTAGGATCAGAGGTGGCAAATCATACCCATTTGTCCTAACTTGGGCTATTTGGACCTTTTTTTTGAACATCATAGGCTAAATAGGTATTGTCTTTTATTCTAATTAGGCTATTTGGGCAACACAAAAAATTTGGATTGAATAAACGGGTATTATGGGCAGAGATGAAATATATGTGATGGGTATTTTTTTTTGCCCATTGGTTAAACTTGGGTCTAATTGGGTCTCTAATAATATTATAGGCTTGGTTTCCATCTGTTTTATCGGTTTTTGTACGGTATTTTACGTTTTTCTACGTTTTCGTTCGCTTTTTACCGTTTTCGTCCATTTTTTACGTTTTCGTCCGTTTTCTTACGCTTTGTACGTTTTCTTCCGTTTACATTTTCGTCCGTTTTCGTACATTTTCGTCTGTTTTCTTACGTTTTCGTCAGTTTTTTACGTTTTCGCCCGTTTTTTTACATTATCGTCCATTTTTTTACGTTTTCGTCCGTCTCCGTACATTTTCGTCCGTTTTCATACTTTTTTACGTTTTTGTACGCTTTCATCTGTTTTCTATGTTTTCGTTCTTTTTCGTATGTTTCTTACGCTTTTGTATGTTTCCGTCTGTTTTCTTTCGTTTTTAACGTTTTCTTACGTTTTTGTATGATTTTTTACGTTTTCGCCTCGCCTTCGCACGTTTTCGCTCATTTTCGCACGTTTTCGTCTGTTTTTTTTGTAAAGGGTTACCCCGGTAAAATGGTATTAATCACATAAAAAAATAAGTACAAAGGAATGTGACTGAAGCGCCACATTAACCTCATGCTAAACATGAACTACCAATTCATTTGTGACATGCCACAAAAGAACTAAAACCTAACAGAAAGTATGTAAACCACCTAGGCTTATAAAACAAAACAACCAAGACATGTCATGAAATCAACTACCATGCAGCCTAAAATTAGTAGGCATCTTCCAATGTGATAGCAATTGATTCACCATCACCGTCTTCTTAAACCGGAATGAAATAAGCTTCAAACGAACCGTTACCATGATCACATCACGAATTTCTTCAGGGGAGCGTTTAATCATTTTAAACAAATGGTTGTTGCGTTCCAACCAAATTAAGTATGAAGAAGCAGCCAAGATTAATCTCCCAATGATACTTCGAGTCGTTCTCTTGTGAGACATAGGCTGCAAATGCAGAATGATATCATCCAGAATAGGTGGAACAAGTTCCATATCCGCAAGCCGACGAACGTACAACCAGACCTTCTTAGAGAACGAGCATTCAAAAAAAATGCGCATGCGTGTCCATTTGTGTATCACACAAAGGGCACTGGAGCTGAGTTAAATCTGTACCAATGCCAACATCCCAATGTCTAAGCTTGTCTTGCGTTTTGAGACTTTCTCTCATCATAAGCCATAGGTGAAAAGCGTGCTGCGAAATACAATGAGAAAACCACACTATTCGGTGCCATAACACCTCAACACCTCTCGGCCTTAGTGCCTTCCCAAGTTCTCGAAATAGAAAACTCCACCAGATTACCATTAGGCTCACGTCATTGAACCCGGTAAGGAACGAAAGGATCCAAATTTGGTACTGGAATCAACCCTAGATTAGGGGCCTTTAGGAGCCAAGATTGTAGCCAAATCCACCCACCATTTGAAATCATATCAGCCAGGCAATTTTGGAGTTGAAATCCTTCCCTTGTAATATCACGAGCCGAAAGAAACCTAATAAGCAGACTTTGAGCACACCATATATCATACCAAACTAAAGTAGTCAATCTGTTACCAATCTTTTTCCAAAACCACGGCTGGACAATATCATGAATTTGTAAGAGCTTTAGCCAGCCCCAACTTAGATTCGACTTCAAAGGGATATCCCAAAACGTACGCCCTCTTAATTTATACGTGTGTATCCAACGAACCCATAATGACTCATTATTTGAAACAATGTTCCAAATATGAGTAGTCATTAACTCAATATTAAAAACATCAAGGCTTCGGAGACCGAGGCCTCCTTCACGCTTAGGAAGGCAAATATCCTCCCAAGCCACCTTTGCTTTACCCCTCTTAAACTCACCATTGCACCATAGAAAACCCCGGATGAGCTGATGTATATCATAGATAATACCTTTCGGAATGAGAAGAACCGAAGCCCAATATACATGCATAGATGAGATAACGGAGTTACATAATTGAAGCCTCCCAGCAAAAGATAAAGACTTATTCTTCCAATCGCCAATCCTGTTTTTGGCCTTTTCAACAAGAATTTTACAATCCTTGTTTAAAAGCCTCGAAAAAATAAGCGGAACCCCAAGATATTTCACAGGCAACTCCCTTCCGAAAAAGGCATAATATTAAGAATGGCAAGCTTAACATGGGATAGAACATTACAAAAATACGTTGTACTCTTCGGAATGCTCGGAACTAAATCTGATGACCTTTTAAACTCATCAAAAGAGTCCATAATAACCCCGGCAGATTCAACATCCCCACGAGCAAAATTAAAAGGATCATCTGCAAAACAAACATTAATAATCTGGAGCTCTTCACAATGGTTATGGAACCTGAAAGTATCCGAAAGACGGACCCTACGTTTACTTCAATTGCCCGGCCACTGTTGCAAAACGTTTACCGTTCATAGGTCCATGTGCCGAAGTCTATGTGATTCTTTGTACCCTTAGAGTCGCTTGGTGGGAGCGTCCTAGAGGGCGGAGTTGAGGAGTGTGGTAGTTGGGATGACAGAGCGGACGGTATAGGATTCGCCGGGTCTGATGGAAAGGCAGTATCAAGTTGGGTTAAGGAAGGGGTGGGACTGGGTGAATATAGGGCGTGTCGACCGCGGAGGCGAGGGGCGCAATCCTTGTGGCGAGGGAGGATGAGCGGCGGTAGTTTTGTGTGTATAAAATTGGGTCGGGGGATAGGGTACATAGGGTTGAGAGGGAAGCGCTGAGGGGGTGATGGATGTCGGAATTGTGCGGGGGGGTGAAAGGGGTGTACAGAGATGAGCGTGCGGAGGTTCATGGTAGTGTGTCCGGTCGTTGTCCCAGTCCTCGCCAAACAACCAGGCCCAACGCCAAGCCAGCACTGTCGATACGACAGACGAATGTTGCGGGTCACTGAGACACCAAACGGCCATCAAGGCCCGCAGCCAAAAAAAGTGCCGTCTATGCGTGTGAAATGGGAGGGGTGCAGGGGGTGTGTGGTTAGTGGTGTCTTTAAGGAGTGTTAGGAAGGTTCCTCGGTATTTGGGTTTTGGGAGGAGCTCCGAAGCCAGAAGAAGAAGGAAGAAGCCTTCAGAATGAAGGAAAGACAAAAGGCCTCCTTTCGCCGAAAGCCCACTCCAGCAACGAGAGTGAGGCTCCAAAACAGCAAAGAGATTAAAGAGCTTATCTTTTTTCTTCCCCAATTCGCCAATAATTAATAAAATTAAATTAACAATGTATAAGGAATTATATCTATTTCCCTGTTTTTTTTTTTTTTTTTTTGGCCTTTTTCGCAATTCACACACTTTCTTTTTGTTTTTTCAATTCTTTCCACTTTTATTGTTCTATTTCCACAAACAACTCTTACCCTTAAATTCAACACCTCATTATACCAACCTGTTTCCTAATTCCACCAAGAAAATATAAATACACACCAACCATCCATCACAACCCCTTAATTAACATAATTGTCGTAAGTGACTAAACGGGGGTTCGGACGCATTCAAAATGCCTAGATTGTTAGCGAGCCCGAAGCGCTTGTGTATTGGACTGAGGCCGACCCACCCACAGGTGGAGACGGCCAGCTAGCGAGACTCCTATGATCTGCAGGAGGGGGGAGTATGAGCGGTG
Source organism: Tanacetum coccineum (assembly GCA_026074375.1). Taxonomy (NCBI): domain Eukaryota; kingdom Viridiplantae; phylum Streptophyta; class Magnoliopsida; order Asterales; family Asteraceae; genus Tanacetum; species Tanacetum coccineum. The sequence continues at coordinate 10,549 of BQNB010129859.1, read as the reverse complement.
TTAGCGGCGTTCGATGATTTACGGCGGGATGCGTGTGCGGGCGCCATGACTAATGTGGGTTGCTTGCCGTAGCGGCGGTCGTCCAGATCAAAGGTTGTGTCTCACGGGGAGTTCACGGTTGGGGAGGGTTTGAGTTGGGCTATTGGGGGGTGGCGTGGTGGGATGGGGTGCGGTGGTAGGCTAGTATTGTGCTGAGTGGGAGGACACTTGGCTAATCCCCTGCCACAAATCACAGAAACGACATCACCAAAATAAAACGAACACACACAGTGACACAACAAAAACACTACAGAAGAGGCAATACAGTTCCCCATACTAACTTCCCTAAAACTCCCTCAACCAAACTAAATCACTCCTAAAACTCCCTCTCACACCAAAACACAGTTGGTGGGTGGTGGGGGGCGGTATCGGTGCATTGGGTGTCATGCGAGTGTAACACAACAAGCGCTTTCTGGCGCGTCTCCCTGAACTCCCTTGGTGTCTTTCCTTGTCCGAAAAAGAGCATAATATTTAAGAATTGGCAAGCTTTAACATGGGATAAGAAACATTTACAAAAATACAGTTGAGAGGCTCCCTGTCGGAAAAATGCTATGTCTGTTTCGGGGAGACTGATAAAATATCGTGATGTTGGTGGTTGGTGAAGACGCGTCGGTTTGTTGGGGTGATTTTGAAATAAAACCTCGGGGTCTTTGGAGTTGATGGGTATGTGTTCGCGAAAAAAGGAAGTAGGTATTGGTTAGTATTGTTCAAATGGAATTGGAGTCAAAAACTCACTAAAAAAACTCAAAAAATCAAAAGAGTCCATAATAACCCAGGAGACCAAAAAAATATATAAAAATTAAACCCCCCCGAATGAACCCCCCCGTGGACCCCCCCCCTGCCCCGTGCAGGGCAGATTCAAACATCCAACATATGGGAGCAGGTGGTGTGGTAGCGGCTGCCCGTCTTGTGGTCAAAAAATAGTCCTCATTCAGTATCCGAAACCCCCACCGAGCAAAAAAATTAAAAGGAATCATCGGATCATCACATCATCAGCAAGAAACAAAATATGAATAATCTGTCATGGAGCTTCTTCACAAAAAAGTGGTTAACTTGGTGAACCTTACGAAGATACACCCTAAAGAACGACCCACCTCCTAAAACTTTATATAAGAATAAGCGTTAAGACCCTCAAGAAGAAACCCCTCCAACTGCCTCCATTCACTAATGTGAATAAATAAGGAGTAAAGAGGGTCCCAAACCTTGAACCGCAAAAATAGTAAAAAAGAAACAAAAAAAAAATAATAAAAAAAAATCATAAGCAACCAAAAAAATAGAAAAGACCAAAAAAACCCACTTGGCTATATTAATATCATACAAAAAAAAAATACCCTGAAAGTATTCCTATCAAACGCACCCATAACCCGATTAACATAACACATTGCATCATTCGCCAAACACCCAGCAAAAACCAACCATTCCGCGTCACACATGCCCACAATTTCATTCCGTATTTTATACCGTACCAGTCTATGTGTGTTTATATTTGTTTATTTTTTATTTGTTTATTTATTTACGTTTTTCTCCCCGTAAACGTTTACCGACCTCCAACCCCCCCAATCAACCACAGCCAGAACCACAGCCCCCAACGCCCCAATACCGGCATGATTATGTATGTTTTTAAAAAGTTACTAAACAACCAAGAATATTAAACACCAGAAGTCCGTATTCTTTCCAGCACATTTTCGTGCCTTTAAATATAAAGTTTTTTTTTTTTCCCTTTACCCGTGACACGTTTTTTTTTTTTTTTTCTTTCTCTCTATGGAGTTTCTTGTTATAATATTTTTGAGTTTTCTACTTTTTAGATTCTTTTGTTTGAGGTCTTGTTTATGATTTTTAGTCTTTGGTGTTCGGGTATCTTGATGTGAGTGGTTTATCCTATTACCCGTTGTTCTTGTTCTTTCTTCGTCCGTTTTGTATTCCCTTTCTATCCCCCCCCCCCTCCTTTCTTCCAGCTTTACGTTTATCCTTTCGTGTTTACATCGTTTGAGTAACGGCAAAATGTAATGCAAACAGGTTAAGAAACAAAAAAGAAGGTAGAAATTATAACAAGGACGAAAACGCGAAGAAAACGTACGAAAAAAAAACAAACGAAAACCCCTCAAACGCAGCCACCAACCCGTCACACAAACCTACGGCCCCCCAAAACGCACCCGACTGCAAAAAACGATGACGCGAAAACGTATATAAGCTAAAAGAAGATTTGGAGAAAACGGACAGAAAACGGCAAAGAAAACGAAAGGAATGACCAGACGATAAACATTCAGAACAGTACAAAAAAACCGGATGAAAACGTACCGAAAACCCAAAAACAAACCAACGCGCAAAGAAAAAGTAAAAAAACACTGTCGAAAACACACGAGCCAACTGTAAAAAACGGTCGCGAAACGAGGCGAATAAAACGTGGCGAAACAAGCAAAAAGTGACGTGCGAAAATGAGCGAAAACCTAGAAAAATGGTGCGAAAAACGATAGAACAACGTGCGAAAACAAGCGAAACGGGGAGGCGAAAAAAACGGAAAAAGAAAAACTGAAAAACGAAAAACAACGATCTAAACGAGCGAAACGTATAAAAACATGTGAAAGCATGCGTAACAATTGAGACTCTGCATATACAAGGCGGGGCGGAATAATGGGCTTGATCGTAGAAACGCCGAAAACGCCCGTGCTAAGACTTATACAACGAGTGTAGAGACAAAAAGAAAAAAAGAATCGTGAGTGAAAAACGAGACAAAAACTGATAAAAGGAAAACAAATTAAACTATAACCACAAAAAAATTTGGAATCCCTATATGCGCCTCTTTTGCCCACGTGATATAAAAAAAAACCTAAACTTGTATAGTTTTGACCTCATGTCTATTAGGTGTGTCCGGCGCCCCGCCGTAATTAAGATCCGTAATTTACAAAAAAAAAAATCACCTCTTAAAAAAACATAAAAACTAACAACAAAAAAAACCCTCTACCTATGCCACCTTTTTATTTTGGAGAATATGGAGTTTGGCCCGTACCTCAAACGTAACAAAGCCCCATTTAGGTAGCAGAAGAAGAAGTAGCCATTGCCCGTTTGTTGGGTGGGGTGGGGGAGTGGGGTGGAGCCACCGTTACCCCGAAAAATAATAAACCAATAAAAACTCCCCCCACAAACTACCAATAGCCCCCAAACTACCCTCCCCATATATGACACCCGAGATGGCCCACCCCCATCACAACCCAGTCTACAAACAAAAAACACAAACTGAACAAAGCAAAGAAAAACCTCGCCCTTATAATATTCTCATCACCACGAAACAATGAATCTAACATACCCCTTTAAACCATTATTCTCTTTGTTTGCCTTAATTTATTATATGGGCCCCTAAATTAGATAGAACCTTTAACTGTAATCTCGCCACTCCCGTTAGTCCATCCAGAGAAGCCCAAGCCCATATGAGCAAGTAGACGGCACCCGCCACTTGCCCGACCGCCATTTCTCCTTATGTAGATCCCTCTAATATGCTAAATGTTCAATAATTGGTTAAATTATATAATAGGTAAGGGGTCTTCTGACCCCATCAGGTCAAAGACCAACCCATAACCACACTCTATGAATACAGTAGTCAAGAAAGGTATATAAATTGATAGATAAAATTGTGACGAGTTCAAAGAGATCTTACAAACTATATCCCTGTTCTAAAGTAATAAAAATAACGACAAAAAAAAAACCCAAAGAGTAATGCTGACAATTTATCGTAGTTGTTATAATCGCCCCTCTAGCGAAGTCTAAATGTTAGGTCGTACATGATGCGAGCAGGATTGAGCGCTCAATGGTAAGAGTGTTCAAGCGGGAAAGGCTAGGCAATGTAATTGTCTTTGTGGAGGGGATCATTGAACTATCCTATTAACTTTGGTTATACCTCAAAATTGTTCTGTCAATATTGTTAATCAAATCATCTCTTTTATTTAACAATATTTCTTTTCTATAAGTCATTTAGTTGAAAAAAGAAAATCATTTGGCGCATGATTGAAATAGATTAAGTGGTATTAGGACACAATATAAATCAGCTTTGGGGTGGTGGATGGAGCGCAACACATAGTTGTGGTGCATTCAGTGAGCCGGGATGTTCTTTAGTGGGAGAGGATGGCGAGAGCCTTGGGTTTGGTGGGGCGGTGTCATTGTTCTTTGTTAGAAATAGGAGGTGTGTTTATAGAATAGTAATATTAGCATTAGCACCAACACAAAATCCAAATAACTCTTAAACCTTCGTCAAGTAAACCAGAACGTCCGACCCCGAAAGATGGCACACACGGGATAGATCGTAGCGCGTGTGGCTGTAGTTTGTGTAAATTCAGTGTAATGACTCAGTGACAACACCTGCTTAGAGTTAGTAGGTACAACCCACAGCCACACCCCAACTCATTAGTTATAAAAAAAAAACCAGCAAAAAACAGCCTCCAATAACTGAACTAAGTCTCCAATAGAAAGACACCCCAAGATCGCGCCCCAAAGCGCAACTCTCCTCTCTTAGCCTCAGCCCCCCCCCTATAACGCCACATCGAGCAAACCCTCCCACAGGTCCACCCCCACCACCAGGGTTTAGAGCCCTCCAGGAGCCCCAAAGGGAGAAAACCTGGACGATCTCCCCCCTTGAGATGGCCACCACGACACTCTAAATTTGCTTTCTTTCTATCTATCTCTTTTCCCTTATATTACTATACTTTCATTTGTATCTTATTTTTTTTATCCAACTACTCTGAATACTCTTTTTATTATTTTTTACCTACACCGTTCCATTTTTTATGATTGTTTTTCTTTCACACAAAAAGCTAAAGTGGTGTTAAACCCCCGCCACAACACACCCGAGCTCAAAAATTAATGAGTCAACAAAAGGATGCCAACACTCTAGCAAAAACCTAAAAAAAATCCGATGGCAATCAGTGCCAAAGACTTACCACAAAATATATGTACGGTTCACGCTGGTGGTGAGAGCACGCGCAGGTAGCACTAAAAGCGTGCGGCGTGGGTTTATTTGGATTATCTACCGGTCAGGACATATACTGCAGCCGAGATATAGGGATGTCGTGTGAGGTTGGACTCAGGGTGGTCAGTCCTCTGACTGGGCGCGGACGGCCTACGGCCCCTAACTATTTACTACCCTACTTACTCAACCACCTGGACCTGCGTCTCTTGGCTTATGTTTTGGGGGGAGAGTGTTGGTACTTTATTTTAGGCCGCGCTTTTTTAGTGTGGCAGGGGAGTATACGTCCGCGGTGTAGGTGGGAGATGTTCGTTACCCTCCACGATCGGTTGACGCGCAGCGTTGAGGACGCATCCCCTTATAAGACCTCGAATCACAGTCCTGGGCCTTTGAGTTACTGTTGTGACAGAGCGAGAGTGCCGGCTGCGTGATTTCTTGCGGTTACTCTCGGACACTCGCTCTGACTTGCAGGGGCTTTGTGATGCGGCGGTCTAGCCTGGGGTCTATGTGGGGTATGGAGCTTTGTCTGGGTTTCTTTGGTGGTGCGCTCTGTTCGTGAGGGTGGGTTTTTCTGGTTCTTATTCGGTCTTGCTTTTTCTTGAACTCGAGCCGAATGTTTGTGGCGGGGTAGTGGAAGTCTGCTGGGCGTAAGGTTACTCGGCCGTGCTTGGACGTGGAGGGGGTGGTGGTTGATTTTTCTGTGGACTGTGGTCTGAGGCCGGAGGTCGTTTTGTGGGGTTTGGGGGCTCTTTTGCGTCCGCGTTGGGGGGAAGGGCGTGGAGGGGTTTGGTTGGTGGTCTTGGGGGGTGTTTTTGTTGGGTGGGGGATAGGTGAGGGGGACGTTTTTTGTTTGGTGTATTGGTGGTTGGGGGGGTTGTTTTCCCTTGGGGACCTTTTAGTGCGGTTTGGAGCGTGTGGTGCTCACTTTGGGGTGGGGGAGGGGGTGGGTTTGGGGTTGGGGGGTTGGTGTAGGGGGTGGGTGGAATCTGTATTGGGTTGGTTGGGTGGGTTTTGGTGGTAAGTGTGGCGGGTGTGGTGGGGTTGGTTCTTGGGGGGGTTGGTGGGGGTGTTTAAGGGAAAATTAAGGCGTTTGGGTGTCCCGGCGTGCGGTGGGTGGTTTGGTTGGGGGGGGGTGGCGGGGGGGTGATATTGTGGGTGGTTGTCGGTTGAGGTTGGGGGGGATGGGGGGGTTGGGGGGGTTTGGTTTTGTTTGGGGATGGGGGTTGGGTTTTTGGTGGGTATTTGCGTCCTATTTGGTGTTTGGTTGGGGTGGACTTGGGGGCGGTGGGTGTTGGGGCTTGGGTGGGGGTATTGTTTGGGTGGTTGGGGGGTTTTGTGAGTTGGGTCTTGCGGCGCTACGGGAGTGGTCCTAGTCTGTTGAGGTTGGGGGGTTGGGTTTGGTGGTGGTTTTGGGCGTATGGTTTCGTTGGGGCGGGGCCTATTCACTTTGGGTTTGGGAATCTGTTCCCGAGGCTTTTGGAGTGGGGGGACTTGGGTTGGACTGGTGCTGTTTGGGGGTGGGGTGGTGTTTTTTAGGTGTGTGGGGGGGTGTTTTGGGGGTGGGGTGGGGGGTCGTCACGTGGGTCTGCAGGTGACCGTGTGGGGTGGGGGGCGGTGGGGTTGGATTTGTGTTTGGGGGAAGGTGGTGTTTTGGTGCAAAATATATGTGTGTGAGAATATTGGGTGAGAGGATTCGAGGTAAGGTGGATAATAGTGGAGTCTGCGGAGGAGGGGAGGCTTATGAGGAATTCGGGCGTTTATATGGTATTCCGAAATATTTGGAGCGCCACCGTCCTGACTACTTCTAACTCCTAAGCCTGTCAGCGAGACAAATAAGTTTGTGCCTCTATAACAGTGGGGAGTGAGGGGTCGGGGGATGGGTTGGTGTGGTGGGGGGTCTGCAGGTGTTTATAGGGTGGGCGCTTGGGGGTGCTTGCGGCTAGAATGGAGGGGTGTGGTGTAGGGGTGGCGGGGTGGGGTGGGAGGGGGGGGTGCGGGGATATGGGGGTCGGGGGGAGGGAGGTGGTATGGTGGAGGGTGGTTTGGTTGTGGGTTTTGGGGGGGGGTGTCGAAAGCGCCCGATAAAAACATATTAAACTATACACAAAAAATTTGGACCATTTGCCCGTTTGACCTAAGACTGTTTGACCTCATGTCTATTTGGTCCGCGCCCGTTTGATCCGTAATTTAAAAACTGCCCATTTGGCCCGTACCCATTTAGCCCATGCCCGTTTGGCCCGTTACCCGTACACGCCCTACCCGTCCATTTTGCCACCTCTATATGATTAAGGGTCTATTTGGTTTAAATTATTTGGTTGGCTTATGACCCTTCTGGGATTAGACTAAAAAAATACCTAACTAGAATAAAGTTGAATGATAGGATATAATTGATGGTATATGTGATGTGTCATGTGTATTTCTGTCTATGTTTTACAAAAAAAACCCAATGTGTATGCTGTAAATTTTTCGAAGTTGTTATCCCATCTAGCAAGTAGTGTTTTCTATGACTCAGTAGCGACAATTATGGTTTGCGAATGTTAATAGAATTGTACTATCTATTAACTTTGTTATACTCAAAAATTGTTCTGCAATATTGTTAATCAAATCATTCTTTTAAGTCTTTTAGTTGAAAAATCATTTGCGCATATTAAATAATTAAGTGGTATACAACTACAAGTGGACCATTTCTTAGATATACTGTCATTTGTTAGATATAGGTGTTTTATAATAGTAATATTATAGCAAATATAAAATTACATGTTTCGAGTTAAGAGGATTGGTTAATGTTAGTCAACTTTGAGGCGGGGTAGTTAAAACCAATATTGATGTAACACTACTTTTCGTCTTAGATCCAATGTCACCATTTGAGCCCACGTATACGACTCTTTAGTAATTCAGAAATGCAAAAACCTGGAGCCTCGACTACTCTAGTATTTGCTTCTTTTCCTACTCTTACTTTTGGTGTTTTAATCACCGTAGATTTTGGTGCTTCCTTATCTGATGCATTTACTGCCTCGGGTACTCTGGCGTACTCCGTCGTTTGGCTCTTTGCCCACTCCTACCTTGCTCTGCTGAATTTCTGATACTATATAAATATGCAGGAACTCACGTCACATGTCACACCCCCAGACGAGGCCTGGACGGAATACGTGTCCGAGGGCGTGACTTCATCGTATTTCGAACACAAGGCAAGAGAGAACGACCACTAATGGACGTTTTGAAAATCATAACTCGTTGCATTATTTAAGAATGGATAAGTTTTACAAGATTTAAAAGAAATTAAACATTTACGGAAGCATAAGTAAATGTAGCGGAAGCATAATTTAGTTTTAAAAGACAACGAGTATGATAATTTGATAAGTCTTGAAATAGGGTATCATATTGCACGTAGACTCCACATAGCACGTCAAGAAGTCCAAAGCTATTCACCTGAGAAAAACATGCTAAAAACGGTCAACATAAAGTTGAGTGAATTCATAGGTTTAAGTAAAACATTTATGAGGAACAAAAACGTTTAGTGAATACAGCTTCACTCAAAGTATTATGAAAAATGTTTAGTAATTGAAAATGCTCAACCAAAGTAGTGTGGACCACAAGATTTCAAAGCGTATGCGACAATCTTAGCAATTTACGATTTCACATACAAAGCACATGTGACCGTTATAATAAATACAACTTCACATGAAAGTATTTATTGTTTTGCTAAGCTCATGACACCGATGCTAATAACAACAGGGCATATCATATCATGCCACATAGTATTCCTGCCCTTAACTGGTGTCCCAAACCAAAGACCATCACAACACACATCGACATGACATATATCCGTTTATTCTTCATTAAGTGGAACCAAAGCAGATAGGGATAATTAGTCCCAATAGATCTATTTATTCATTCGCGCTCACTTAACCAATCCAATTGGCCATAGGTGACTAACGGTTCATGATAGTTCGGGCAATAGTGGTTTGTAGCAAAACTTAGGCAACACATAAACAGGAAACGATAACAGAAAATACTTGTGTCCAATGTAAAAGTAACCAACTTTTTCGTAAAAGCTTAAAGTACTTAAATCCATAAGTAAAAACGAGTGTGATGTCAATCATGTAACGAGTTTGTAATCAACGTATAAACGAGTTTGAAATTCAGTAACGTAAACGAGTTTGTAAACGAGCATGTTTCTCACCCCAAAAGTAGTAAAGTATATGTAAAACAAGTAAAACGTGGGGCTATGAACTCACCTTGATGTTGAGGAGCAATTGACAGGATAGACATCTAATATGCACAACACAAACGGAAGACGAAATGGCTCGATCAAGAAGATGCAGCTTAACTTATCGGCTAAGTCCCACTAGCTTAGGATGATGAATTGGGGTTTTCGGATGGATGAGTACGTCAACGCGACACGTTGATAAAGGATTTGGATTACAAGTTGGATGAGTTTGGTGGTTGGTTAAATAAAATAAATCGAAAAGAAAATGCAAGGTATGTAATATATTCCGTATATATTACATATGAGAAAAAGAAACAATTATATAATTCATATGGTGAATTATATAATAAAGACAAACAACCAAAAGAATAAGTCGCAATATATGATAAATATAAGAAAATAATGGTAACAATATAATTCGACACGTTTTCAAAAGTCACTAATTAATTTAATAAAGATTTCTTGCATAAAAGTATATACACGTTTTAAAGTTACGAATTATGTAAACGATGTTTTTAACGTTTCTACAAAACTATGTCTTTATTTTATAGTCGGGAATTTATAAAATAACATTTTATAAATTAGTATTTCGTTTTCTCGACGAGTTATAACCAAAATAATTGTCTCATTTGTAAAAGTATGATTCATATTCGTTGTCGAGTTATTGTATAATTATAATTTAATATATCTTTTTAAAACATAACTTAGTCCCTTTTATCGGTTTTCAAGGATAATAGAAATTGTAACGAAAAATACTAAGTATGGAATTTTGTAGAAAATTCGGCATGACCTATTCGTTTATACAACGTTTCCATTTTTATCAAAACTCAAAGTTTTTCCCACTAAATCAAATCCATGTTGCAATATACGTGCGTGTTTAAAAATATATATATTTAGACGAGATCGAACAAAAATAAAATAGATAAACCAAACACATAACACAAATAAGTAAAGCCAAACACACCCTAAAGCTGTTCAAACAGCGAAAACAAACACCCTTTTGGGCTTATTAACACGCAAAAACAAACACCCCTCTCGGGTTGTTAAATCGCAGCAAACAAACGCCCTTTTGGGGGCTGCTGTCTGCAGAACCAAACGCACCCCTTGGTACGGTGAATATCAAACGCACCCTACTCGTTGCAAAAACTAAACGCACCCTTTTTAGTAAAACCAAACGCACCGCACGTGGTGGTTACAACAAAACAAGCATGTGCTATATCATATATCATAACACGGGGTCGATTCTTGGATTTGGCTAGTTTTTAGGGAGAGAGTTTTCTAGAGAGAGAAATAGTGCTTCTATGAAATAAGAAAAAGAAATGACTAGCTTACCTCTTCCAAAGTTG